>RJWH01003242.1:0-167337 GCA_004363575.1 Solenodon paradoxus | reverse complement strand
ACTTAGTACTCAGACTCAGTCCCGGAACCGAGCTTAGTCCTCGGGCTGGCACCGGACCCGAACTTAGTAGCAGAACCTAGCACTGGAACCTAACTTAGTACTCAGACTTAGTACCCGAACTGAGCTTAGTCCTCAGGCTGGTACTGGACCCGAACTTAGTAGTAGAACGTAGCACCGGAACCCGACTTAGTACTTGGACTTAGTACCTGAACCGAGCTTAGTCCTCGGGCTGGCACTGGACCCGAACTTAGTAGCAGAACATAGCACCAGAACCTAACTTAGTACTCAGACTCAGTCCCAGAACCGAGCTTAGTCCCCGGGCTGGCACTGGACCCGAACTTAGTAGCAGAACGTAGCACCGGAACCCGACTTTGTACTCAGACTCAGTCCCGGAACTGAGCTTAGTCCTCGGGCTGGCACCGGACCCGAACTTAGTAGTAAAACGTAGCACCGTAACCCGACTTAGTACTGGGACATAGTACTTGAACCGAGCTTAGTCCTCGGTCTGGCACTGGACCCGGACTTAGTAGAATGTAGCAATGGAACCTAACTTAGTACTCGCACTCAGTCCCAGAACTGAGCTTAGTCCTCAGGCTGGTACTGGACCTGAACTTAGTAGTAGAACTTAGTACCAAAACCTAACTTAGTACTAGTACTTAGTACCAGGACCTAATTTAGTAGTAGGACTTAGTACCAGATCTTAACTCAGTTCTAGGACTTAGTGCTGGAACCTAACCTAGCACTAGGGCTTGGTAATGAAGCCCTCCTAGTACTCAGGTTTTGTACCAGAACCTAACTTAATAATAGGCTTAGTACTGGACCCTAACAGTATTAGACCATAACAGTACTAGAGCTTGGTAAAGAAAGCCTTCCTAGTGCTGGGACTTAGCAACCTAGTACTAGGACTTAGTCCCAGAAGCCAACTGAGTACTAGGGCTTAGAAGCCCTCCTAGTACTCTGTAGGGGAACCTAACAGTACTAGGGCTTAGTAGTAGGACTTAGTACTAGAATCTTATGCAGTGTTAGGACTTAGTGCTGGACCCTAACTCAGTATTACCCCTGAAGTCTGCTCTAGTGCTAGAGTGGAGCCTAGCTCGTCCCAGTCCTCTCCCAGTGCCCCCACCTGTCTCTGTAGCTCAGCCTGGCAGACAGCAGAGCACTCTGGCCCAGGTCTCCGTGTGGGCAGCTCTGTCAGCCCTGGAGATGCACCAGAGAGACCACACCATTTGCCCCATCAGAGGTGGTGGCACTCCACCGGCACCCAGACCCAGGTCTCCTGAGCTGGTGGTCGCTTGGCCATCCTTGGCCTGCAGGCACTTTTCTCACATTGACTTGGGTTGGGGTCAGCCCCCGTGGCCCCCAGTCACATGCTGCCCCCTGTACTGCAGATGGCCTGTGAGCGGCCAGACGCCTTCGCCTCGGCCTGCGCCCTGGCCCGTGCCTTCCCGCTGTTCACCCAGCGCTCAGGTGGTGCGCGTCGCTCGGAGAAGACGGTCACGGTGGAGTTCTTCCTGGTGGGACAGGACAACGGGCCAGTGGAGGTGTCCACTCTGCAAGTGGGTGTCTGGAAGCTGTGTGTGTGTCTCCAGCGGCTGGCGGCCACAGGGCCGTGGGAGGGCTCCTCCGTCTCCCTCTGCCCGGGAGGACGGTGGGCCGGCTGCCGTGGGCTCCCCGTCCCTTGCTGGTCTTGTTTTCAGGGTCCGGTCCTGTCCTGGGCTTTCCTGAGCCCGAGGCCGTGCCAGGCACCTTCTGGGCGGGCCTGTGCGGCGCATGCCCTTGCCCTGGCTCTCAGGACGGTCCTTCCAGGCTGGTCCGCCTGCTGGTGGGTCCACTTAGAATTGCCGGGAGGGGCCGCTCGTGGAGATCCTGCTGTTCCAGCCCACGCCCGTAGCCAGCCCAGTCCCCACGTCACCCTGCCGTCTCAGGACAGCTGTCAGCCCCCAGTGAGCCCCTCTGGGGGCTCGCACTGCTCCCCCACCCCCACGAGAAATAGGCCTCTTTTTCCTTCCCCTCACCTCCAAACTTCAAAAAACAAGTCTGTATTGTTAGCTCCTTTCCCTGCTCAATCCCCAAATGGAGTCCTGCCCTGTCTTGACCTTGACATCATGTTTTTAGGGGCCCCTCTGCCAGCCTCGAACGCACATCACCCCTCTTTCCACCTGCGCCCCTCTCTTCCCTTCTGGATCTGGGGAGTCACGCCTCCTCTCTGTGGTTCCAGGGCCTCTGGGCTCCACCCCGGGTCCACCCAATCAATGCGCCTCTCGGGTCCCAGCAGCATCTCCCGTTCGGGGCCCCCACCCACCGGACCCGGGGCTGAGAGCCCACTTCCACGCTCCGCCTCCTGCCAGCCAGGACCTGCCCCCACCCCACCTCTAGCCACAGTGGACTTCCTGCTCCCCTTGACCTTGCAAAGCTCGGCCACTCCAGGGTATCCTCTCTGCGCCCGGCCCGTCCAGCCCTCTCCCTTCCCCAGGGAGCATAGGGCCCCTTCTGCTGTTGGCTTCTGTGCCCTCCCTGGGCTGAGCACCTGGCTCGGACTGGTGGGTGGTCTTTTTCCCCTCCCTCTCTGCTGCGCTGGACCACTGCGGCGCCTCCGACCTGGTCTCGCAGCCCACGTGGCCTCTCCACCTCTCCACACCCTCCGCAAAGTGAGGCGACGGCCCCGCACTGAGCGTGCGCCTGAGCATGGCTTTCCTTCGCCACACGGCAGCCCTGCAGGACGCGCCCTCTCCTTATTCCTGCTTTAGGGTCAAGGAGACAGCCTCAGACGTGACCCGCGGGGGCTGCACAGCCCGGGGTAGAGCACGCGTTCGCGGCGTGCTGCCTCGGCGCCTGAGCCCCCATGCCCGTGTGGCCTGCCCCTTGGGGTCATAGCCCCAGCCCCCTCTGCAGCACTTCTTGGGGCCGTGCTGGGGATTCTCTGCTGCTTGTGAGCCCCAGCTCTGGAAGCGCAGAGTCCAGCACAGTCGGCCGGCGTGTGGACTCTGGTGGAGGGAGGGCTGTGTGGTCCTGCATCCGTGAGGGAAGACGGCAGGCAGAGGCGAGGCGGGGGTGGAGCCCACCCCCTGCTGGGTCTGCGCCGGTGGAGGGAGGGCTGCTGGCCTTCTCGGGCTCTCCCACCCCGTCCCCACCCTTGGAGACTGGCGCGTTTCCAGACAGCGGCAGTGGCCCACAGACGGGGCCGCTTAGCACAGCACATGCTGGAGTTGTCAAGTCCTGGGACTCCACCTGTGAGGCCTTGGGGTTTCGTTACCCCGGGACAGGCAGAGGCTCTTGTAGGGACTCCCTGGCAGAGGGGACCTGCCTTTGACACTGACACGGAGTCTGGGGGCATTGCTGGTCCCGGCTGCTGCCTGCACCCCGCTGAGCCCAAGAGCTGGGCTTACGGTTCTTACCTGTGCAGGAAAGGTGGCCTCCCCTCCAGATTTGGGGATGGGCGGCTGGGGCTAGCCTCGCCATGTGGGGCAGAGGTGGGGGCCGTCGGGGTCACCCTTAGGCGGAAGCAGAACCGGAGCTCTGCAGAGCCTGCCGGTGGGCGCCCAGTGCCTGGGACAGTGACGTCTGCGCCTGGGTGCACCCTGTGTGGCCAGCGCGCCAACCGTGTCCGGTGCCTGCTCCCCTGGGTGCTGGGCAGATGTGCGAGGGCCCGGGTGGGTCTCCATCCACCCTGGTGCCCAGCTGACCAGGACACGTGCATGGACTTCACAGGAGAATGGTGCCCCTGACAGATGGGGCATCGGGACAGCCTGGGCTTTCGCTCCAGGGGGACGGCCCAGAGAAGTTTCTGGAGGGACCGCTGGATCGAGGTGGGGTGGGCAGGGCTTACTGGTCTGTCTGAGTCGCCAAAACAAGAGCTGAGACAGTGAGGTGCAGCCGTGTGTCTGTCTGTCCCGAGATGGGGCGGTTCTGGGTTCCCCCTCTTGATGCAGATGATCGCCTGCTGCAGTGTCCTCAGTGTGGGGTTGAGAAGAGGCTTTGGCGTTTTCTTCTTAGGACGCAGAGCCCATCGTGGGGGCCCCACCCCGCTGGCCCACTCCTGAAGTCCCCTGATACCATCTCATTGGGGCTGGGACTTCACCACGAGTCTGGGGCAGGGGGACACAGCATTGGCCACAGCAGAGTGCAGGCGAGGGCATGGGGTTGGCAGGAGCCAGAGGTCAGAAGGCCAGTGTGTGAGGGGGCTCCAGGCTACCGCCTCCAGGATGAGGGGAAGACAGGGCTTGGAAAGTACGGAGGGCCCCACTTCTTCAGGTCGGGGTACGGGGCTGCGGGTGCTCTGTAATCTGGAGGCTGGGTGTGGGGCCCTCCCCCGGCCCCTCCCCCACAGCCCACGGCCTCCCCTGCGGGTGTGACCTTCTAACGCCTTTGGGTCCCTGTGGGGAGAGATGGCACAGCCCCTTCTGCCAGTCCCGGGCCCAGGCCACGGTCTGTGTTTTCTCCAGTGTTTAAAGAACGCAACGGAGGGCGTGCGGCTGGCCGCCCGCATCGTGGACACGCCCTGCAGTGAGATGAACACGGATGCCTTCCTCGAGGTTGGTGGCCGTCTGTCAGGTGGGTGGGTGTCGGGGAGCCAGAGGGAGCCTGGGGGCCGAGGGTCAGCGTCCACTGTCTCTGACTTGCCCGGGAGGATCCTGGGGCCGTGCTCAGTGAATCCTGCTGGCTGAGCAGCTCCACGGCCTGCAGGCCGAGGCTGCGGCCCCGGAGGACAGAGCTCCTCACCCGGGCCCAGGCTGCAGTCTGTGTGCAGGGATGGCTGAGTCTGGAGGGTGAGTCTTCTTGGGGTGAGTCGTGCTCAGAGCCAGAGCCTGCAGGTCGAGGTCCCAGGTGGCCCCTCCAGCCGTGCACATGCGCGCCTGTCTGGCCCGGAGCCTGGCTTCACCTTGGTGTCAGCCAGCTTCACCTTGGTGTCAGCCGGCTTCACTGTTTTCACCTATTGTGTTTTCCATGAACACATCCAGGAGATTAAGAAAGTTGGACGAGATCTAGGGATCACCCCAACGGTCATCCGGGACGAGGAGCTGAAGACGAGAGGCTTTGGAGGTGCGTGGGGCGGGGCCTCAGCGAGGCTTCGGGGTTCCTCGGGTGGCAGGGTGGAAGTGGGCCACCTGGGGTGATGTCCCCAACCTCGTCCTGTTCCTGACCTGAAAGAAACCAGCCTGCGCCCAGCGCCCAGCGCCCAGCCAGACTCGGGAGCAAGACTCTGGGGGAGAAAGAGGCAGTGATTCAGACCCGGAGCCACAAGCTCCAAGTCCTCCCTCCCACTCTCTCTGCAGCCTCCTCACGTGCTGCCGGCCCTGTTCCTGGGCTGCTCCGCAGGGCCTTTCTGCTCCTCGAGTATGCACGTCCGTGTCCACGTCAGGGCCCGTCCTTCCCCAGGGCCCTCACTCAGGGCCCCTTACCTGCACGTCTCAGCTCAGGCTGCCTCCTCAGAGAGGCCATCCCTGGTCAGCAGGCCCTGAGGACGCAGTGACGAGGACAGGGAGCTCTCAGATAGCAGAGCAAGGTCACTAGTTGTGGTTTATGGCTGCAAAGTCAGTTACCCCAGAAGGTAGCCGCTGAGAGCAGCACACGTGCACTATCTCATTTCTGTGGGTGGGAACACCGGCTTGGTGTTCGGGCCCAGGGTCTCCCTCAGGCTGTCACTAAGGTGTCCCTGGGGCCAGGGTCACCTGCAGGCCGAGTGCTCCCAGGTGGCCTGGCTCACCGGGCTGCGGGTGGGCTGTACCCTGTCCTTGTCCTCTAGAGTGACCCAGGCTCCCAGTGAGGAAGCGAGTGAGACTGCAGCTCCCTGTTTCTCTGCGACCTTGTCTCAAATCTGCGGTGTCCTTTTGGTTGGAAGTGAGACACAGGCCCTGCCCACGCTCGGGGGAGGCTGCACACGTCCCGATGCCCAGAGGCAGGTCGCTGGGACTCCTCCGGGGGGCAAGCTCCCAGGGCCTCGAGGGGCAGCAAGAGCAGCGGGCTCTCGCCACGGCCACTGGTTGTATGGCTCGATCACTGGGCACCTGAGACAGACGACCCCTTGTTGAGGTGGGCAGCGTGGAAGCTGCTCAGGACACAGGGCATTTCTGAGTATGAGGAAGGAAGGGCCGGCGGGGTGGCCAGCGTGGACTGGAGTGGCCTTCAGGCAGGGTCCAGAAATCACCGCATACTGCAGTCCTGTTTGTTTCTTTCTGGAAATGATGCAATTTACTTTTTCTCCACACGTTTTCTTGCCTGACCAGAGTGCACAGAACCGTGTGCTGTCCCAAGCGTTGGGACTGATGAGTGTTCTGTTCATGTTGGCTCAGGGACGGGAGCGGGTGGGGCACAGGGCTGGGCGGGTAGAGGGGCTAAGGCGGGTAGAGGGGCTAAGACTGGAGAGAGTCCACTGGTCAGAGCTGAGAGCTGGCGTCCCTGGGATGCGGGGGCCCCGTCAGCTCGGCCTGACCTCATGTGCCCTGTGCTTTCCGCAGGGATCTACGGCGTTGGCAAAGCCGCTGTCCACCCCCCAGCCCTGGCTGTGCTCAGCCACACCCCAGACGGCGCCACGCAGACTATCGCGTGGGTGGGCAAAGGGATCGTCTATGACACCGGGGGGCTCAGCATCAAAGGGAAGGTGAGTGGCGGGCGTGGGGCGCCGGGGAGGCAGTGAGGTTTCTGCTGCTCAGGTGGCCCGTGGCTGGGGGGCGACGTCTGGACGGGCCCCCAGGAAAACTGCAGAAGCGACGGAAGGGCTGCTGTGGGTTGAGGAGTCGGTGGCCCGTCTGGAGAAGAGAAGGGGGTGTCACGCGCCACTGTCCCCACAGCCACGGTGCTCCCTGCACCGCGCTTGGTCTGCTCCCCAGTGCCTGGACCGCCGGGGACTGGGCCCCAGAAGCCGCCTGGGGGCGCTGCTGGGAGGCGTCCGGAGCCCCCGTGGCGGCCTCTGACCTTGGAGGCCCCGTGGCATTCTCAGGAGGGTGGGCACTCAGCTCCGAGGGGACTTGTGTCCTGCAAGCCTGCTGTGCCGCCAGGACAGGAGGGGCGAGCAGAACTGGAGCTGAGTGGCTGCGGCACCGGCGGCCCTGGGACAGCGAAGCCCGGAAGCAGCGACGGACGCGCAGTTCTGTCCGGGGCGGCTAGAGCGAGGCCGCGCGGGGGCCAGGAGAGGATGGGGCGCGTGCAGCTGACACCCGTAGCCCCCGCGCCCAAACGTCTTGCAGCGTGTGACTTAGTCTCCCACGCGTGGACATGGGCAGCGCTCCTGCAAGCGCTGGCGCGCGGTCTGCAGATCCCGGTGTGGCCCTGCGTGCCCTTGTGGGGGCTGAGCAGCGCCCCTGGGTGTCGCCCACCCCGGGTTCTCCGCAGCCCTGCCCGCCTGCCCCGCGCTGCAGGCCGGCGCGGTGGGCTGTGCCTCGGCCTCCTCCTCCGCCCGGCCGGCGAGCCTGACGCCCCCGGTGCGCGCGCTTATTTTCCATCGTCCCATCTCTAAACAGCGTGAGCCAGGAAACGAAGGTAAAAACTGAAAACACCGATAGTGAACCTCATCCCACTGAACTCTAATGTGTGATTATACCAAATTAAAAGCGAAATACGTGTCAGGCCAGCAAAGGCCTGCATTTACATAATGGCCGCGCACGCAGGTTTAGATGCATCCAGGGACACCTTGAAATAGAAGAGCCAGTTTCCACGCTCTGCACCCACGTTGGAGCCTCAGCCACAGTGGGTTGTCAAAGACGACGTCACAGCGGGGCTTACTTACTCAGGTTGGACACAGACAGAGGCACAAACTTGGCCCGTTGTTCTCACTCAGTGACCCCAAAAACGATTAATTTCAGTGTTGAAGAGTTTGTCACACGAAGCAGCCGTCCGCACACTGAGGAAAAGGCATCCACGCAGAGATCATGTGCACAGGTTGCAAAAAGTCCCACTTGCCGAGAAACGGCCGAGATGGCCCTGTCCACGTCATCGTCTTACGGTCTAGTGGGTGTCAGCTGCGAAGCAGAAGCACCGTAAACGCCACGGCCCGGCTGCAGAGAGGGGAGCAGAAGACCCACGCGTGGGTGCTGGGGCCCCCGACCCTGTGCATGCGGAACGCGGCCCCTCGGAACACAGCCCACGACTCCCCCTGGCTCTGCGGAGGTGCCAGCGGGGCTGTCGCGCCAGCTGCGGACACAGCGGTTAGCCCCTGTGACACCGCTTTTGAAAGGGTAGCTCGTTAACCACGCGATCTGAAGCCGTCAGGAAGACGGTTAGAGCTCACTTCAACTCGCAGGACTTGTCCAGGAGTCTGGAATATTTTCCGCGGATGTTTGGTGGTTCCAGCACCTGACAATGACGGTCGGTGGCTTCATTTGCAACTGGTCCGCAGCCCCAGTGTCCTGTGCTGGCCGCCCCTGCTGCCCGGAAGGCCCAGAGCCCTGGGCCCCTTTCTCCTTGGGCTGGATGCTCGTTCTGGATGCTGCGTGGTTCGGGGCCAAGCGGAGAAGCCTGGGAAGCCTTCTGGGACTGGCCTGTTTGCTGGCAGCACCTGCTCCCAATTTTGCAGGAACGATCACAGCCTCGTTCCCAAAGACTTCAAGGACGAGTGAAGGTCACTGTGAACCAGCGGCCTCAGGATCCCTGATGTTCTTAAAATGCACTGATCCAGCGCCCCGGTTGGAGCAGTGGTTTGTCTACCGCCTTTGGCCGAGAGCGCATTGCAGGTCCTTGCCAAGGACTCGGGTTTGTGTCCCGGAGCCGGATGAACTACCAAGATGAACAACTAAGTTAAGTGCTGCTTCCTCCCTCTCTTCCTCCTGCCTGCACCTGTCCTTTAACAATAAAAACAAAAAACTCTTGGCCCCAAAGAGATTTGATTTATCAGGGTGCTGTCCGTTGGTATTCACCCCATACCAATTAACACTGAGGAGTTTTATAGATATTTAGGAATTCATTTAAAGGTGTGATGCGCACCCGTTGCTGTTCACGCAGATAAAAGTTTATGAAGATAGTTTTTTCCAGCATGAGATGAAAGTAGTGCCAAGAGTGGCGCTGTCTTCTCCTTTTTCAGGCGTCTTTGGTTCCGCCTGAGCGCCGGCTGCCGGCCGCCCGTGCAGGGGTGATTTCAGCTGCAACAGCGGAAAACTGGTCTCACTCCTGGTCATTGAAAACGGAGGGGACTTTAGCGCCCTTCTCAGACAACTAAGAACATCCTTCTTTGCTGTGACACCAAAACTAGACAGGCAGCAGGTAGTTGCAGAAACTGGGACCTTATTGGGGAGTTTCACGTCACGTTAAAATCCACTCCAGCTTGAAATCCGATGCGCGGTTTTGAAACAGCGCACGCTTGCAGAATGCGTTCATCGTGAGGCAGGACCTACGAATTTTGACACGTTTCGTGATTCACGTGTGTGTACATATCACTCATTGTCACCCTCCCTCTCATTTAAATGTTGCTGCATATTAGGAAGCAGATACAAGTTTTTCAAAATTCTGATTTTCGTTGAAAGATCAGCTTTAGCCGATAATCAGACATGTCCGTTTTCCCTTTTGATAAAGTGTCTACCAGATGCTTATGTCCCCACCCCCTGCCCTGACCTCCCGGGGTCCTTGGACACCCGGGTAAAAGAAATGACCAGGCGCCAGGCTGCTCCAGACACAGCTCAGGCTCGTGCTCATGACGCCCAGGGCGGCAGCGTGGAGGACGGGCCCAGCTGTCACTCGGGGCTCGGGGGTCAGGGTTTCCTGCACCGTGAGGCCCGGTCAGTCACCGTCCAGTGGGTGAGAGGCCGCATGGCTGCAGGCCACTGGACCTGTGCCGTGTAGGGGAGATGGGACCGTGGAACAGCGGAGGGGCCTGTAAGAGTCTCCCGACCCCAGCAGAAGCTGGAGCTCGCCAGGCGGCTGTGAGTCCCCGCCGCTCCGGACCCTGCCTGTGTCGCCTGAACCGCCACCACCTGTCCGTTAACACTTTCCACGTGGCAGAGATGGCAGCCGAGGCAGGAGAGTCGAGCACACCTTCATCTCTTCCGAAGACTTGAGAACAGCTGCCTCGAGGCCTGAGCCTTCCGAGCGAACTTCACTGCTTCAGCGAGGAGACTGAAGTTAAGCGGATGGTGCCTCTGAGACAGCGTCGTCCCGGGCTGCGCCGTCTTCGTGTTACCGTGGACGTTGCGTCTTCTGCGAAAGCGGGGACTGCCCGGGAGGGGCCGTGGGTCGTTGGGTTCTGCCCGGGCCTGGGCCGCGCGGTGGCAGTGAGTTTCAGGGGTTTGATTCTGGACCCAAGGCCGCGTTTCCCGGTTTCAGCGCTTCTCCCCGCTTTCTCGCCTGTTAGCTCGAAAAGACAACTGCTTTTCAGTAGCGCTAGCCGGGTCGTCTTCACTCAACTTGATTGTCAGAGCGGCTCGGTTTCCGTCTAAAAATACTTTCCATTAAAATTTCAGGCTCACAGAACTCGATAAGGGTTCAAAATATCGCTTGGTGCGTTTCAAACCGAAATCTTTACATCGGACGCCCTGCTGTTAATTTAAAACTCGAACTTGTCGGTTAGCGTTCAAAGCCTGGCACGAACACAGGCGCCCCCGCTCGCCCGGCCGGGAGGAACCCGCCTTCAGGAGGGCGCTTCGCTGAGGCTCTGGCTGGGGTGCTACCAGCCTGGCCGACCGGGCGGGGTGGGTGATGATGTCGGGGACATTTGGGAAGAGCAGGAGGAGGAGAGAGCCAGCTGAGGGCCTTCTGGAGGGCGGGTGTGCGGGCAGGTGTCTGGGCAGGAGACCCCATGGGAGAGGCCGGCACCGGGCTGTTGTGTCGAGGGTTCGGCCTGGCCTGGAAGATGCTTCAGATGCTGAGCTCAGCTCGCACACCCCTGTACCCTGTGAGCACAGCAGGACCCTGATAAGTGCAGGGTCCAGGCGAGGGGGTGACCCATCCCCTCCAGGATTTCACACCTGGTAGCAGGGAGGGGTCACCGCTCTGTGCCACCCACAGGGCCCAGGGCCAGCTGCTGCCAGCCGGCTGCTGACTTCCAGGCCTCCTCTTCCTCCTGAGACCATGGGCAGAAGACGGGAGTGGGGGACAGCCTGAGGGTGCCTGGCAGCCCCGATGGGGCCTCTAAGCCAGGGTGGCTCTGTCTTCTTGCTTCCATGCAGCAGTCATGTTTCGTGTCCCCTGAAGCCCTGCTCAAGGGAAGGGGACCTGCCCCCGTTGACTGTATGTCCCGCCATTTATGAAGGGCACCGCGTGGCCATCAGCGTGCCTGGGCCCTCCAGGTGCGCGTGTCCCAGCCCTGGCGTGACAGGCGGGGAGGGCGGGAGGGCGTGGCCACGTCGCGTCTGCGCATCTCACGCCGTCTCTCGGCTCTGCCCTCAGACCACCATGCCCGGGATGAAGCGGGACTGCGGGGGCGCCGCGGCTGTCCTGGGGGCCTTCAGAGCCGCTGTCAAGCAGGTAAGTGCCGCCGGCCCTCTCAGGGTGGGGGCCCTGCTCCTTGTCCCCGCCGGGCCGGCGGGAGCGTGGTGGCCGCCGCCTGGAGCCTCTGGGAGCTGAGGGTGGCCCACGTTTCCTTCCGGGGGGCTGGCTGGTTCTCGAGCCCGCGTGGGTGTGGGGGTTTCCGCTGCTCTGCCTGTGGGGCTCAGGCACCGCGCCAGGCCTGGGCGAGATGTGTCCCCACCAGGTCTCTGCCCCATGGTGGCTCAGAGGTGAGGACCCGGGAGCGGTGACTCGGGGAGGCCCGGGCGGTGTGGGCTGCTCAGAAGTGGTGTCGGACAGACCGTAGGGCTGTCCAGCCGTGCCCGTGCCCACCGGCCCGTGCAGGCGCCAGCTCGCTCACATCCGCAAGGCCGGGTGCCTGCCGCCCCGTGTTAAGGCAGCTCTGTCCTTTTGTAGCCGCGGGGATGGCTCAGCCCGTGTGGGCTGATGCGGCCGCGTGTCGGGGGCTAGGATGTCGCTGGGCGAGGCTGAAGGCTGCAGCGGCCGGCAGAGCCACACTGGGCAGTCACTGCGGGAGGCCGGCCCGGGTGCGGTGGTCTGAGGGCCCCTGCTGGGCGCCCCCCGCCCGTAACCGGAGCCTGTCTTGCCCGCAGGGCTTCAGGGACAACCTCCATGCCGTGTTCTGCTTGGCCGAGAACTCGGTGGGGCCCAACTCCACGCGGCCGGACGACATCCACGTGCTCTACTCGGGAAAGTGAGGCCCGCCCGCCGCTGCCCGCTGCTGCGGCTGCACCTGAGCCGTGGCCGGCTGGCCAGGCCGCAGCCTGCTCACCCTCAGAGACAGGGTGCCGCTGGCCGCGGGCCCCCAGGCCCAGGAGGGTCTCGGGAGGGTTGGTGGCAGGGGCTTCTCGTGTCAGGTGGCCGCTGTCCCCCTGTCCTGGCGTCCCTGCCGGGTCTGTCCCAGCGAGGACCTGGGAGTGGTGACGGGGAGGCGGGGGCCGAGAGCCACAGGAGGTGGGGTCCCCACACGGCCACAGCGAGGCCCGGGCAGGTGCGCGGTGCCAGAACCGGTGTCAGACAGACTGCAGGGCTGCCCAGCCGTGTCCAGTGCGCACTGCCCAGCCTCAGAGCTTCGTGCTCTGCGGGTACCTGAGCCCTGCCCCCGATGCCCCGCTCGGGACCCTCCCCGAGACTGGGGCCAGGGAGCTGGGCAGGGACAGAACTGACCCAGTGCCCTTTGCCCTTGTGACCACACTGCTGTGGGGAGAACAGCTTAGGACCGGGAGCTCTGAATGGGGTCTCCCCAGTACCAGGGTCACCTGCCTGAGCTGGGTCTGTCCGCACCAGGACTGTGGAAATCAACAACACTGACGCGGAGGGCAGGCTGGTGCTGGCCGACGGTGTGTCGTACGCCTGTAAGGACCTGGGGGCTGACATCATCCTGGACGTGGCCACCCTGACCGGCGCGCAGGTGGGCCCCCGGGAGGCCCAGCCCTGGACTCTGAGGGAGGGGCCGGGTCACCTGTCTTCCCCAGGCGTCGGCTGGTGGCGCCCGGAGAGCTGCGGGCCTTGTGGGCGCAGGGCCGGGGCGGGACGCGTCCCGAGTGCCCGCGCGCACGGCCGCACTGCGCTCTGGCTGCTCACGCGTGCTCTCTGGTCCCTTTCTGCTGCCTGTGCCCCTCTCGCCCTTCGTGCTGGTGCTGCAACTGTCCCGTGGGCCTGGCCTCTTGGACTCGCCTGTCCACTCTCCTGGGCGTCCGCCCGCCGCCCCAGGGCATCGCCACCGGCAAGCACCACGCGGCCGTGCTCACCAATAGCGCCGAGTGGGAGGCGGCCTGCGTGAAGGCCGGGAGGAAGTGCGGTGACCTGGTGCACCCGCTGGTCTACTGCCCTGAGCTGCACTTCAGCGAGTTCGCCTCGGCCGTGGCCGACATGAAGAACTCGGTGGCGGTAGGTGTGGCGCGGCCCGTGGCCCAGGAGCAGCGAGGACTGGCGCCGGCGACAGGGACCCCGGGCACCCGTGCAGACCGCCCCCAGCCCGGATCGTGCCCCGAGAGCGGCTAGGCCGCGGCGCCTGTCCCCGGGGTCTGCCCTCCAGCGCGTAACCTGCGCGGCCGCGGCGCCCCCTCCGGGTCCGCTTCCCTCAGGAGGCCCCTTAGCCCCTTGCCAGGCCCCAGGGCCCCTCTTGCTGCCTCCCCTCCCTGCGTCCCCACCCCCGGGTGGTGGCTGAGGACGGCGGGCTGCGGGAGGGCACACGGGTCCCCAGGTGGAGCTGCCCCTCGCGCCCCGGCACTGGGAGCAGAGGCTCATGTCCATCCCCTGTCCCCCAGGACCGGGACAACAGTCCTAGCTCCTGTGCCGGTCTCTTCATCGCCTCCCACATCGGCTTCGACTGGCCCGGGGTCTGGGTGCACTTGGACATTGCTGCACCCGTGCACGCGGTGAGTCCAGCCCGTCCTGACCGCGTCCCCTCCTGTCAGAGCCTTGGCCAGCCGGTCGGCCGTCAGCTCCCCACCCGGCCCTGCTGCTCCCCCGCCGGACTCTGTGAGGGTCACGGCCTGTGGCCCCGCCTCTGGCCCCTCATCGTCCCTGGGAGCAGCGGCTGCTGTGAGCGGCCCTTCCCCACCCAGCTCACGCTGAGGGTGCAGGGCCCCGTGTGTCCGCCCCCGCCCCCGGAGGTCTGGCGCCACCACCTGCCCCGCCCCCGGGGCCCCGCACGGCAGGACAGTGGAGGGCCTTCTCCCCGCCTGGTGGCTTGCTGAGTGTCCCCCTGCCCTCTGTCCACAGGGGGAACGCGCCACGGGCTTCGGCGTGGCCCTGCTGCTGGCACTGTTCGGCCGTGCCTCCGAGGACCCTCTGCTGAACCTGGTGTCCCCACTCGGCTGCGAGGCGGACTCCCAGCAGGGGAACGCGGAAAGGGACTCCAAGCGGCGCAGGCTGGTGTGAGGCCGCCTGGCCGGCCCACCTCACAGGGATCCTCACCTCACTTTGCACTGATTTAATTTTAAGCAATTGGAAGATTATACCTGATGACAGGCTTTGGTGTGGTTTGTTTTTTTTTTTGTCGCGATGCCGGAAGCTGCGGCTTCTGAAAAGCCTGCTTCGTTTGCGGGGGCGGCCGACGGCCGGGCATGGGTTCCAGAGATGCCCCAGCTTCTGCAGACCGCTCCTCCCTCCCAGGCCGCAGCCTGCACAGTCCTCGGGTCCCCGGGTGCCTGCCATCTGTCCCGTCCACACGCACGCCCAGGCCAGTGCTCCTGCACAGACGCCGCGGGGGTGGACGTGACTTGCTTCAGGGACCCGATCTGGGGAGTGAGGAGTCTGGGCCTGGATTAAACACACACCACACCCTGGTGGGGCTCATCGTCCCCCACCCCGCTGTTTGCCCGACGCCTGTCTGCAGGTCTGAGACTGGCTTCCTCCCAGCCAGCCTCCCTGAGTCGCTGCCTGCCGGCCTGGTTGCCTGGGGCCCTCGGGTCCAGGCCTGCAAGCCCGCTGCCGTGGGGTGCCAAGGGCTCACCACGCAGGCGCACGGGGGTCCCGGGAGCTTTGTGGCCCTCCTGCTGCCCTGCAGTCTGGACGGCTGTCCTGACCGTCTCTCACGAGGCCTGCTGTCTGGGTCAGTCCGGGGTCAAGTGTGCTTCCTCCCCGGGCCAGATCCCAGTGCGAGGCCCCAGCGTGCGGACACCTGGGAGCCGGCTTCCGCATTCGGTGAGTGCGGGCGGAGGGCGACATGGGGGACTCGGGCCCCACCTGGCCCAGACCTCTTCTGGGGACATGGGTGAGAACACAGCTGTAGGACACATAACCCCCATGGTCCCCAGACCCCGCGTCTTCCCCAGCCCCGGAATCAAGGTGACTTTCCCTGGCTTGGTCTCCAGCAGATGTTTATTAGCTGTGTGCGCAGCCTGGCTGGGCCCCGGAAAGAGCCGGAAGCAGCCTGGAGGCCCCAGCCCTGTCTGGGAACACTGGCCCGACGCGCGAGGTAGCAATAACCGCGGTCACAAGGTGTTCGCAGGCAGTGGCCAGGAGCAGGCGACAGCGGGCTCTGGAGCCGGGGGAGGCCGGCCGGAGGGCCCAGGAGCCTTCACGGGTCATTACTTGCTTAATGGCCTTGCAATAGGCAGCTCTGGTCAGCTTCCCTCTGGACGCCCCGGAAGGGGCAGAGGTCACCGAGGTGCCGGCTCCTTCTCCGGCAGCTGGCACTGTCTGCTCCCCCAGCAGGTGGCCGCAGGATGCAGGGTCAAGGAGCAGGGGGCAAACTGAGTCTCCCTTGTGTGGGCACAAGGGCAGCCTCAGGGCCAGGCAGCCAGCTGGAGACCAGCTGCAGACGCAGCCTGGCCGGTGCGCGCGGCGTCAGGGGGCCTGCGGGGTGCCGAAGGGCTCTGGGAGGCGACGGCTGCTCCCTCCGGCCTCTCGGGCGCCCCAGCAACGGCGTCAGGAGGTGGCGGGCGGCGGGGGCCAGGTGGGCGCTGGCGGGTCCACTTGATCATGGTTTCGGGTGAGCGGTACAGGAAGGTGAGCTTGGCAAAGAGCCGCTGCTCCAGCTCCAGCTCTCCCAGCTCGCGCACCAGGAAGATGTCGGTGCAGAGCGCCAGTACCCGGTCCACGCTGGGTAGCGCGTCATACATGATGGAGCGCGAGATGCCCAAGAAGTGCTCCCGGATGAACTTGGCCGCAACCATCACCACCGACACGTAGAGCCCGATGATGCTGGGGCGGTGGGGGCGGGGTGTCAGCACCTGTCCCGTCCCGTCCCGTCCCGTCCCGTCCCCAGAGAGGAGGGAGGCCGCAGACCCCTCACGGGTCTCATGGGGCCCAGGAGAGACAGGCTGGCCACCCAGCCCTGCGGGTGGGTCTGGAGTCCCAGTGCCCGTCGGCCTGGAGCAGTAAACATTACCCTGCCAGGAGGACAGTGGGTGGAGAAGAAGGAAGCATCTCTTTGGGGAAAGGCGTCAGCAGCAGGGAGAACTCTTGGCAAATGGGGGAGCAGGCCCTGCTCTGTCGAGAGCAGGGCCCGGGTTTGCAGGCAGCTGTGTGTGGAGAGGCTACTGGCCAGCAGGGCAGTGTGAGAGGGGCCGGAGGTGCTGATGAGCCAGGGTAGGCGGTCGGTGGAGGGGGGTCTTACCCATAGCCAGCCAGGAAGCCCAAGCTCCGCGGGCTGACCCTGTCGTTGTAGAGGACCAGCTCCAGGTCCTGGCCACAGCCGCGGCCATCCTCGCAGGCTGGCCGCCACTCCTGGACCACCCACCACTCGGCCGCCGGGCCGTCCGCCGGCTTCAGCCGCTGCAGCCGCACCGTGGCGTTGCAGAACAAGGCCAGCCGGTCCACGTCCTGGGGCCGGTGCGAGTGGGCTGCAGGAGAGGGTGCGGTCAGCGGCTCCCCAGAGGGACCCGGACTCGGGTCCCAGCCTGAGGTGGGGATGCCAAGGGAGCACAGGGTCACGGCGGGCCTGGTCGCTCGAGATGACCACGACAGATGTTTAGGGATGCGACTGTCTCCTGGCTCTTGGGGAATGAAGAAGCCCCTGGGCCCGGGAGGGTCGCTGGGGTCCCAGGAGCAACACTGCTGACCAGTGATCCGAGTGCGCTGAACCCAGCCCTGCTGGCCAGGCAGGGCCTCCCGTGCCCTCTCTGACCCGCTGCCCACAGAGTGGGTGCGGTGAGCAGTGTCCCCAGCAGGGACACCAGGGCCTCTTGCCCTCGTGTCGGCGGGAGCCCGCGGCCCGGATCCCCACCAGCCCTCGCGCTCCTCGTGGCTGCTAAGTGGACACAGGTGACCCAGCCCGCCCCCGTCCCCAGCCAACCCCCGGTCTCTGACTGTGCCCCTTCCCCTGCCCGCGTCACCAGAAATGGGGGGAAGAGGCTTAGCTCTCAGAAGCAACTCAAAGGGAGTGGATTCATTTCTCTTTGGGGGATGTCAGCGGACCACTTGGCCATGCCAAAAAATCCTCCCACCTCACCGTGCAGGTTTTCTAGGGCCCCCTCAGCAGGGCGTGCAGCCCCCTCGGGCGCATGGTTGGGGGGGGCGGTCCTAAGACGCCCCTGCTCCTGCCTGCTCCGCTCTCCCACGCGGAGGCCCTGCCCCAGCTTCCAGAAGCACGCGAGGGCCCAGGTCTGCGGTCTGCAGGGAAGGAGCTGCCTGGCCCGGCACATGGCGCCCCCTCTGTTGTCCCAGGGCCCCTCACAGGCTGCTGTGACCCGCGGCCCCCCCGCACCCTGCCGAGTGGGGCTTTGCTGCCTGATCCTCTGCCGTGAGCTCCAAGCTTCGTGCAGACTGTTCCCTGGTGAACTGATGTTCTGCATTTTTGTTTATTTGTTTGCTCTTTAACAAAAGGTTGTTTGGGTTTGAAATTCAGCAGAAACCCACTGCGTTCGGCTTCCTCTCCATTCAGGATACAGTAAATTAGTTGTTTTCCAGTCTGACTCAAAATGAGCCGCCAACAAGATAATGCATTTAAAAGCTCACGGAAGAGTACCAGGCCCCACGCACATGTGAGGCACCGTTGTCATGAGAGCGGCTGGCTCAGCCTGTACCCTGAGCCAGGCTCGCTCCTGGTGCGGGGGGTCCTCGCACAGAGGGCGGGAGAAGCGCTGCCTTCGCCACTCCCGCTGTGCCCTGAAGCTCAGGCCTGGCCTCTCCTGCTGGCCCATGTCCTTCCCTCCCTGACACCCTCTCGGGGGCAAGGGACGGGGCGTTGAGGAGCAGCGCCCCCTCCAGGGTGAGGCGGGCCTCACCAACGTCCAGCTGGTGGGCTATCTTCGCTTCGATCCCTGCCGTGGTCTTCAGCGCCTTGGGGATCAGCGCCAGCAGCATTCTGCAGTCAGGAAAACCACCAAAGTGAAACCCAAATCGAAGGCCCCGAGGCCTGGTTGAGACTCGCCATCAACTGGGGCTGAAACTGGCCTCCCACTGACTGAGACTCTGCTGCCTGGACCCCAGCCCTTCCCCTCCAGGTCAGGAAGCTTCCTGATTCCGGAATTACAGACTCTTTTTTAAGGTCTGAGTCTCCCTCTTTCCGCTAACAGGCTGGGGGCTTGGTCCGGCTTCCTTGTCCCGCCACACTGCCCCTGACTGTCCCCCCTGAGAAGCCCACCCCTGTGGCATGTCTTCCCCGCCCGCAGGATGCAGCCCGCCTCTGGCAAGAAAGAGGCCCTGGGGAGGCTGGAGGTGGGCCATGCCCCGACCTGGGGGACTGGTGGCCTAGGCGGTGCGTCCCTGGACCCCCAGACCCACGTCAAGAGCTCGATGTCTTGCACCCGCTGTGGGAGATTACTGGCGACCACAGAAGGGACGACCTTTCATAAGCAGTTTTCCACACACAAGACAAATTTTCTTGTTGCCATCAGGGGTCAGAAGCTAGTATGCACGTGTGCGCGCATGCGTTTGAATATGTGCATGCGTGTGAGCATGAGTGTGTCGGAAGGCATCGAACCCAGCAGCCCACACCCTCTCTGTGACCTCCAGCCCTGACCTTCCAGCCCTCCCCCACCTCGGGCATACGCAGGTCATCAGCAAGGGTGTGTGCCAGCTGGTGGAGGAAGGCGGGTCACATGCCATGGACCACCCCGCAGAGGGACACGGGCTGCTCAGCACCGGCCGGACGCCCCGGGGCTCTGTGCGTGACCCTGGACTTGGGGCTGTGTGTGGCGTCTGCAGTGGGCGGGTGCTGCCCTGTAACAGCCTGGATGCACCGACCGGAGTTACTCTACAATCAGCCAGGTGAAGAAACTCAGACTGTGTGTGACCCCCCCACTCGCGTAGAAGATCAAGGAACAAAACAAACGATCATGCGAAGCAAAGCAAAAACAGACCCTCCGACTGCTGGGACAAAACAGTGGTCACAGAGGGAAGGGGCCTCCCGGTAAATAGGGTAGCGGGTCAGTGTGGGGATGACGGGCCTTGGTGGTCAGCATAGTGTCCTTCAGACAGACGCTGATTTAAGTCTGTGGCTGCAAACCCAGTGACGCTGGAAACCAGCGCTACTTCTGCTCGCATGGGAGCAGGTGGGCCCTGCGCGCTCCCACGTGCAGCGCCGAGAGGTCCAGGAGCAGACAGAGTGCCCGGACCTGCGTCGGGGACCCTGGGGACCTCCTACAGGCCGCGTACAGGGAGAGCCCCCCTCTGCCCGCCCCTCGGCCCAGGGGCCCGGCGACACCCACACGGGCTCCGTCCTGGTGCCGGTGAGCACCTGCACCAGCTGCTCCCGCGTGTCCGGGGCCGTGGAGCAGACCGCGTGCTTGCCCGATGCTTCCACATTCTTGACCAGAGACACGTTCCTGCCGGGAGAGTCAGAGCATCTGAAACTAGCACAGCCGCGCAGCCACGTGGCCCGGCTTCCCTCCGCCCAGCTGCTGCTCCTGGGCCCCAGTCCCGCCCAGCCTCCCACCGCACCGCACCGGACGGCACTGGGCTCCGTATTCCAGCACCTGGGCCTCCTTTTCCCGGCAGGGCGGCCAGCTGGGCCCGCAGCTCCCTGTTCCTCCCCGGTGGCAGGAAAGGCCACCAGCCAGGTGGCCCTGAGGGAGGAGCAGAGGCCCCAGGGAGCAACTGGCTCCCGTCGGGGCCTGGCTTCACCCGTCCGCCATTCCTTACGACTGGCAGCCCTGCCCCGGTGCCACTCCCCAGGGCTAGTGCCATATCTCAGCGGCCGGTGCCAGGAGGCTGGACAGATCCAAGCCCTGTGCCTGCAGGCCTCCTGCCCCTTGAGGCGGCGCGGCGTGTGCACCAGGGCCCTGCTCGCCTCCATCACCGTGAAGCCTTTCTTTTCCTTTGCTTGGAGTTATTCTGAGACCCAGCAAATACTTGTCAAGGAAAACACCTGAGGTTGGAAGGGCCTGGCCAGCGCGTCCTGCAGGCGGCAGAGACAGCCGGCGTCTCCTCCTGGGGTTGGCAGACACCCTCTGGGGTCCTCCTGGCTCAGGTAAGAAAACGTTCCAGATGTGCGGCCCACGGGCCACAGGAGAGAGGGCAGTGGGGACACGGCCCTGGAGGCAGTGGGCACTGAGCTGAGCTGTGAGGATGAGTGAGTTTGGAATAGGTGGCACAGGCACTGGGAACAGCACCGCTTGCAGAGGAACTGCGGGGGTGCGAGTGGGGGGCCCAGGCTGGAGTTGCCTAAGGGGGAAGTGGGGGAGCGGAGGCCGTCAGCACGCCTGCTTGCTGGGCCCAGTGAGTTGCTCTATTCTAGGCAGTGGGAGCAGACAGGAGGCAGGTTGAAGTCACAGGGCTCAAGGTGCCCTTGGCCGCAGGCCACCGGATGCCTGTCCTCCCTCACAATCCTGGATGGAGACCCCTCCACACTCAGGTGTGCCTGGGAAAAATGCACGTTCCAGGAAGGCCCAAGCTCTGGGAGGGGGCCTTAGGAACGGCCCCCTCTGTGCCTGCACCGTGCCAGGCGGCGACCTCGCCCGCCGATCCAGCACCTATGTGTTAGCCCCTCACCTGGAAAGCAGACCGCAGTGCTGAGGTCCCGTGTGCAGTGTCAGGGGTCACGGGAAAACCGGGGATGCCAAATACAAACTGGAGGCGGACAGACGAGCACATCCCCCTGTGCATTTGACCAGGATCCCGCCTCACAAGATGGACACCATGTCCAGGATGAGATCCGTCATTACTCGTCAGAGCAAGAACCAGGAAAACCAGCCGGATCCCTGGAAGAGGCAGGGAGAGGCCAGTGGAGATGGCCCAGATGAGGGAATCACTGGACAGAGACAGAGAGGCTGTTCCAATCATCTGCCACAAGGCAAAGCGAGGCCATCTCACACAGTAGACGGGTGTTGTGGCAAAGCAGGGAAGCTGGCACAGTGGGTGGCTGATGTCTGCACACCCCGCAGGACCTGGACAGAAGAGGACCCGAGTGTGGCACTGTGACCTGTGCCGGTGGCTCAGCCGGAAGCAGGGACCCAGGTGCTGGGGCAGGTGTGCAAGCCTGCTGTGCAGCAGAGGCCACATCCTGTCTGAGGCCTTTCTGCCACACTCCTGGAGTTTATTTTTAAAAGACAGGCACAGCAGGAATGAAGGCGTGTAGGCAGGCAGACAGGGAGAGAGAGGAGGAAGAAGCACCTTTATTTTTAATTTTATTTAGTGGTTCACACGGGTTTCTTCCCCCCTCGAACCCAGGACTCGAATCCAGGCATGTGGCCTGGCTTCTTTGGAGGCGACTGACCTAACTGCTCTCCACCACGGTGCGCCAGTAAAAGTTCACTTTAAAAGAATCAAACCAAAATTTTAAAACTGAGAAAGTCTCAGAAACAAAGATGCCACTGACTGGACTCATACAGTGAAGAGGATAGTAAACTTGAAAATCGATCATTGAAAGGATCTCATCAGAAGAACTGAGAGGAAACAAGATATTTCAGAAACCAGGGACCTGTGGGGCAAGGTCTGGAGGTCTAGCCCCCTTGGCGCTGAAGTCCCAGACCAAGAGAGCATTCTGCGGGAAAATTTACACTGCTTTATGGAGCTGTGATGGTCATACTAAAAACTGTGTGTGTATGTGTGTGTGTGTGTGTGTGAAATTACAGCTCTGTAGCTATAAATTGCAATAGAGCAGACTTGACAGGAAACACTGGATCGCTGGGCTGTGTGGAGACACATCGCACAGTCCTGTCAGTCAGCGCCTTGGCCTTGATCATCGCCTCCAAGTTTTCTCCACCCCTGTGGTTGTTTCCTCCTTTTATGGTAAAAACGCTTAACGTAAGGTTTCTCCTCAGCATGCCATGTGGAGCAGCAGTCAAGCCAGCGGCCCCCAAAGCCCTGCAGGCCACACCCCTGGGTTCGAGCGCTGGGTGCAGGGGAAACAACCAGTGTGAACAACGAAATAAAAAGCAAAATGCTGCTTCTTCCTCTCCCTGCCTGCCTGCTTGCCTGCCTGCTCACATTCATTCCTTAAAAAAAAAGATCTACCCTTTTCTAATGTAAACACCAGACCCTCTGTTTCACGGCAGATCACAACAGTTTCTTGCTGGGGAAGGGTACAAATCTTTGTGATTGCCACCAAAATCTGAAAAAAATTTATTTTTGAAAGAATAATGCTGACCTTCCCAAATACATCAGATGACATGGATGTATAGGTTCAAGAAGTTCAGAGAATTTCAAAGGGGATAAATGGAAAGAAACCCACATCCAGATCCATCAAATCAAATGGCTGAAACTAGAGATAAAGGGAAATACTGAAAGCAGGCAAAGAGAAACTGCACCTTACACGGAAGGGGACGACCGATTATTATTTCATCAGAAACAATGGTCAGAAGTTGGAGGAAAACCTTTTTAAAATATGCAACGAGAGAACTAACACTGAATTTTTAGTTCAGTGAATATATTTTTCAAGAACCAAGTTTGCAAAGTCAAGACGTAACTTAGAAACAGGAAATATAATCGCCCACAGACCTGCTCTTGACTGTTCTCTAGACAGAAAGGGAACGACGCCAGAAGAAAACTTGGATCATGGGAAGTGAAGAAAGGATAGGACAACAGAATGGGCTGCTCTTCTCAAGTGCCTGCAAAGCACGAGCAACTTTAGAAAGCAAACATGGTCTCGTCACAGGGAGTCCCGTGCAGGTAATCTGTGTGTGACGTTGTAACAGAGAAGGTAATTCGATGATTCTAAGGCTCCTATATTTTAATGCAGTGGAAAGATAATAAACTAAATAGACTGAAAAGTTAGGTCTGTATTATTACCCCTGAAGCAACAACTAAAAGCAATGCAGAGGTTAAAACCAAAAAATCAATAGACCATATAAGCAGAATACTGAAATAATTTCAATAATCAAAGGGCAAAAATAAGAACATAATAAAAATAGACAGAAAAATAATAAAATGGTAGACCTAAGTATATAGCAATAATTGCATGAAATCAGAATGAAAACATTGTATTAAAAACATTATATTGTATTGAAGAAAAATGATTCAATGAGATGCTGTCTATAAGAAATGCCTCTCAGCCTTATAGGTACTAGCCAACGGGCTCACAAGCCCGGCCCAGCACTGGACCTATCTGAAAGAAGAATTTTGACAGTTTTTAAGAGTTGTGGAGAAGAGGAGGAGGAGGAAGAAAAGGAGACAAAGGTCACATGTGACCACAAAGCCTAAAACACTTACAGCCCATCACAGAAAACGTTTGTGGGTTCCTCATGTTGATGCACTGAAAGTCAGAAGATGGAAAAAGAGGCCAAGTTAGCACCAATCAAAATAAAGAAGACATGGGTGTGCCCTGGTGGGGTAGCGGATTAACCAGCCGCCTGCCACGGAGAGGGCCGGCCACGTCCATCCCAAGGACCCAGGTTCAAGACGTGGGGCCGGACGAAGGCCAAGATGAACAGCTAAATAATAAAGTGCTGCTTCCTCCTCTTTCTTCCTGCCTGCCTGTCTCTGCTGCCTTCATTCCTGCCTACACCTTTCCCTAAAAAAATAAAATGAAATAGAAGTGGCTATATGCATCTCAAAGACTTGAGAAGCAAGAAAACTACCAGGCAGAAACAAGGCCGTTACATATTGATAAAATAATCGATTTACACATAGCAATTCTAAATGTGAATGCCCCCCAGCAAAACACTATCAAACTACATTGGACAAACGCTCAACTGAAAGAAGGTATAAACAAATCCACAGTTAAATCTGGAGGCATCATCCCGTCTCCACAGTAATCAAAAGAGTAAGGAGACAGGGCCAGAGGGGAGCGGAAGTCCTGACCACGCCAGCAACTTGACGTGCGCAGAAGACTCTAGCCGACGGCCGCGGATACGCCTTCTCTTCCAGCACCTGTGGTATGTTCACCAAAAGGAATCATGATGATTTAGTCCCCTCTGAAATCAGACATGCTAAAAAGTTAACCTCGAAGGATCTGAAATACAATAACGTATATTATCTGATGGACATAAACTAGGAATCAATTAACAAAATAATCGAAGCTTTCACTTCAAAAACTAGAAAAAGAACAAATTAACCCCTCCATCAGAAAAACAGATCAAGAGCAGAAGTTAGGTTAGTATCATTGAAAACAGAAAAATAGGGAAAATAGGTGAAACCAAAAGTTAGTTATTTGAAAAGATCAATACACTCAGCCACTCCCTAGGTAGGCAGACGAAAGTGAAAAGAGACACAAACTATAAACTTCAGAAAGGAGAGGTGCGAATCACTGCAGATATGCATATAGATACTGCAGGGTGATCCAGGGACCTCCCTGTGCCATGCGTCCAGCATGCAGATGAAGTGGGCACCCTGACTGACAGACACAAGACAACGAAACTCAGTTAGAAGGAACACCTGTAATATGCCTGGGCCGACTAAAGAAATTGAATTCTTCAGTGAAAATCTTCCAACAAAGAAAACTCCAGTCTCTGATTATTTCAGAGGTGATTTCTACCAAACATTTAATGGAGTAATAATGCCATTTCTTCCCAAATTCTTCCAGAAGCAAGAAGAGGGGAGAACACTTTTCAACTCTTTTTACAAAGCTAGCATTACCCTGACACCAAACCAAAAACATTAGAAAAAGCGCTAATGCTCACTGCAGCTCATGGATAGATAACATACAAAATCATCCATACCTAGTAGAAGCTAAAATTCAGGAATATGTAAAAACAGAACGTGTAGCTACTAAATGGGTTTAGTCTGGGAACACAAAACTGGTTGGACATTAGGAAATAAACCAATATAATTCATATTGATAGATTAAAGAAGAAAAATCACATGATCGTTCCAGTGAGGAAAAAAAGTGTTTGAAATTCAATATCCATTGATGATTAAAAAAAAAAATCTCAGCACACTGTGAACAGAAGGAGCTTCCTTAACCTGGTAAAGAGCATCTACAAATCTGCTGCCAACAACACACACTTAATGGTGAAAGATGGGAAGTTTCCCCTACAGATCAGGAATAGGCGGAAGATTCATCACATCTCTTTAACATCAGACTAGAAGACAAAAGACAAGGAGAAAAAGCAAGGAAAATAAATAAAACTGGCAAAAAGAAAAACCATTTTTATTCCTAGATGAGGTCGTTGTCTAAATAGAAAAGTTTAGAACCCACTGGAATTAACACACTTTTCCTGGAATATACAATTATTTCAGTAAGGTTCCGGGACACGAGGATACAGGAATCACTCATATTTTTATGTACGGGCAGCAGACATTTGAAACAGCCATGTTAGAGTTAAGTCACAGTAGCCAAAGGTGCCGTTGATTCCGGGGTCCATCAAAAGATGAATGAAAAGTCACATCCGAGTCAATGGTAAAAGACAGCAAGCTTCTCCTCCAAGATCAGGAATGAGGCAAAGATGTGCGCTTCTCTTCAGCGGAGCACAGGAAGCCGTAGTCAGAGCAAGCAGGCAAGAAAAAGATACACAGGCATCCAGATTTGGAAAGGAAGAAGTCAGTTTCTCTGCAGATGATGTGATCTTAGATGTAGAAAATCCACAAAAGCAAGCGTGAGAATTAATGAATTTGGCAAAGTAGCAGGACGCCAAGGCAACACAACACTCAGCTGCATTTCTCTACACGGACAGTGAACCCTCCCAGGGAAAAATGAAGAAAATAGTTTCATTTCTAATAGCATAAAGAAACCCTTAATAATGAACCAAGCAGGCAAAAGATCATAGAATAAAAACTACAAACACTGCTGAAAGAAACTAAAGGAGCTAAATAACTGAAGAGAACTTTCTCGTCCATGGAGTGGAAGACTGACTGTTGACTTTGTTGAGCGGTCAGTATTCCCCAGAGTGATGCACAAATCAATGCAATCCCCATCAAAATCCCCCTGCCATTTCTTTTTCCTTCTGGAAGCCCAAGGGACTTTGAATAGCCACAGCAATCTTGGAAAAGGAGAATGAAGTCAAAGACTCGAACGTCCTGATTTCAAAACTCACTACCAAATGACCGTCAGAACAGTGTCGTGCCAGCTTGGAGACAGACGCATTGGTTCGTGGAAGACAAGAGCCTAGTAGCAAACGTTTGCATGGATGGTCAAATAATTCTTAACCAAGGGTGTCAAGACTGTTGAACAAATGTCGCAAAGAACAGCCTTTTCAACAAACGGTGCTGGGAAAACGGACCATCCATGCACCAAAGAATGAAGCTGAACGTTGACCTAACACACTTGCAGATTAACTCAACATTTACCAAGTGCCAAGTGTAAGAGTTACAACGACAAAACTCTGAGAGAAACACACAGGACAAAAGCTTCAGGGCACTGACTTTGACAGTGATTTCTTGGATATGACATGACACATACAGGTAGCAGAAGGAAAAGTAGAAAAAAAAAAATCCGTGAAAATTCTTTAAATATGTGTGTGTGCATCAAGACTATCAACAAAGTAAAAAGTCAACCCAGAGGATGGGAGAAAATAGGTGCAAATCACGTATCTGGTAAGGGATTAATAACCGGAATATATAAAGAACTCCTAAACTAACGACAACAAAACATCCCACTGCAAAAATGGGCAAAAGACTCGAATTGATACTTCCCTCAGGAAGACTCACAGATGGCCAGATGTTCCGGTTAGTCATCATTTGGGAAGTAAAAATCCAAACCACCACCTCTCCCACGTTAGGATGGCTCTGATCAAAAAACAGGAAGAAAACAGGTTGGTGCGAATTTGGAGAAATCGGGGCATGTGGTGGGAAGTCAAAGGGTGCGTGCTCTGAGGAAAACAGCACGGCCATTCCAAAGTCAAAAAGAGACTTTCTTTACGATCTGGCAATTCCACTTCTGGGCATATACCCAAAAGAATTGAAAGTAGGGTCTGGAAAAGATGTTAGTACATTGGTGTTCACAGCTGCACTAGCCACAGGATTCCGCATTAAACAGGAAGGGACTCTGACCCTACTGCTGCATGGATGGCTCTTTCGGACGTCATGCCGAGGGGAGTCACGAGCCACGGGGGGCTGGAGCAGTGCGTGTGCTCCCACTCAGGTGAGGTGCTGGCAGTGTCAACATCACAGAGACACAGGAAGCGTGGGTGCTGAGGAAAGCGGGAGCTCATTTTCGTGGGGACAGGCCTCCCGTTTCCCAAGATGCAAGAGCTCTGCAGCTGGATGGTGGTGACAGGGACGCCTTATGAATGTATTTAATACTCCTGAGCGGTCCACTTCGAAATGATTAGTGAACTGTTGCTGATATATTTTCCATAATTAAAAATGAAAGGGGAGAACAGAGTGCATTGTAAGATCTGGAGCAAATGTTATTAAAAACAAGGTGTAAAGATGCATGTTTTATGAGTTAGCCAGGAATTACAATGGAAAAATTGAAATACTGAAAATTTTCTCTTAACCCAAGCAAAGGCCAAAGACAGCATGTGTTTGTGCACACACACGCACACACACGCACACACACACACACGAGGGGAGACATCTTCACGCAGACAGCAAAATGATAGGCTGAGCTTGACCTTATCAATCACTACATTAAAATATAAATGGACGAAACACTCCCACTCAAAAGCAAACGTTGTCCAATTCAATTAAGAAATGAAGATCCAGCTGCATGTAAGTCGCAGGAAATGAAATGAAGACACAGGTTGACGGAGGGATAGAAGAAGCAGCCGATAGAATTAAGCTGATCTGAGCACGTTCATATTAACGTGGACGGCAAGAAAACACGCTTTACCAGAGATAAGACGAACGTTTCCTCATGATAAAGCGTTTCATCATGATAATGAAAAACATTTCAGAATCCATCAGGAAAGCATAACTACCATAAAAGTATATGCATCTTGAAGCAAAGTTTCAAAATGCATGAAGCAGAAACATGCTGGACCAAAAGGGACAGAAAAAGCCACGATTACAGAGGGACTTTAACACCGTCTCGGCGGACCTGAGCGTAAAATTAGACCCCCAAGTCAATACCATGTCAAAGATTCCTCAAACATTATGACCTGCCTCGCCTTACTGACATTTACAAACATCATAGCCTGCGACTACAGAATATATATTCTCCCATGTAAACGTGAAATATGCATCAAGATAGACCATCTGCGGAGCCATAAAATGTCTCAATAAATTCCAAAAGATTGAAAGCATGCAGAGGTTTTTCTTTCCCCTCTGAATGTGGTGGAATTGAATTAGAAACCAATAAAAAGAGAGAAAGCTCCCAAGTATTTGGAAATGAAGGAGCACATATTTAAAGAACACACCGACCCCAGATGAAGTCCCAAGGAAAAATTGCAAGCACCTGAAACCAAATTACCGTGACAAGTCAGCGTATCAAAACGGGGGCAATGCAGCTGAAGCAGGGCTCCGAGCGGCATGTGTAGGCTGTGTAGGCTTAAACGTGTGTTGGAAAAAGAGAGGAAACGTTTAAAAATCAATGATGCAATTTACCATTTGAGAAGCTAGAAAAGGAAGCGCAAATTAAACTCAAGTAAGAGAATAAGGGGAAAAAAATCAGATAAAAATAGCAAGCCATGGAATAAACAGCAAGCAAGCTGGCAGGCGTGATCCCTGGTAACCTGGCTCCAGGCCCCGTGTCAGGAGGTGTCTGCACTATGAGTCATGACATACACATGACTCGCCACCCAGTTGGAGCTCCAGACGCAGGCCCTGCGGAGATCTTCTGTGGCTTTTCTCCTACCACCTGGAGCATGTCCATCACACCTGTAACAGTTAACACCCAGCTGCAGATGGGTCATGTTTCCCACGTTCAGCTTTCTCTTCGCCCCTCCCCTCACTCACACTCTCTCACCACTTGGCCTCCTTAAGCCCCCAAACCCTGCTGGATTCAGGGAGGTCACGGGACCCTGTTTGTCGCTGGACCCCGCTCCCTGCCCTTAGACCTTAAAACTCTCTCCAGCCACGAACAGAGCAAAAAGAAAAGGGCATGAAGAAAACACGGGACATCATAAACGGGCAACAAGAGCGTTTAAGCTCAACCATGGCAGTGATTGCATCGGACGTGCCTCGTTAGCTGTCCGGTGAGAAAGCAGAGATTGTGAAAACGAATAGAAAAATAATGCCCAACTCCAAGCAGCCTGCCAGACACCCACTTCAGACTTGCAGGAGGAAACAGGTGGAAACGCAGCCACGCTAGCATTCCCTGGAAGGAAGCCAGGGCTGTAGTGTTAAAGACACTGTGGATTGAAAAGCATGGACTATTGAAGGATAAACCCCGTCGCCACCACAGGGCAGGACTCCGACCACATACCCTGCACAGTGCTGACTTGGCTGCAGTCTTCAGCCCGTCTCTCAGTCACTGCCGAAGCAGGCAGCTGGGAAATGAGAAAGTTCTAGCAGCCTTGACAGGACTGTCAATGATCAGAGCAGAGCTCACCTTCTTTTCAAGGGCACATGAAACGTTCATCGAGATGGATCATATTGTGGGCAGAAATCAGCTCTCCATATGTTTTAAAAGGTTAAAATTATACCAGCACTATTCTCTGGCTGTAATGGAGCTAAATTAGACAAATCAGTATCCAAATAGCTGAAACACTGCAAACACTTGAAACTTAAGAGCATGTGTTTGAATATCCCATGGGTTAAAGAAGACATCACAATAGAAAGGATAAAACATTCGAATGGATAGAAATGAAAGCAACTTAAAATTTGCGAGAGGTGGCTATTGCTTAGCGGAAAATTTCCAGCGTTAAATGCGTTATGTTAGAAAAAGGAAAAAACTCAAATGAATTTTGACTTCCCCCTTCCTTAATAAACTAAAAAAAAGAAAAGAAAAAAAAAGAAAGAAAGAAAGGCAAACCTAAAACATGAGAGAAAACAATACAGAAAAATCAATAAAAGCAAAAGCTTGTTTCTTGAGAATGCCAATACAATTGATAACGCTTCTGGTAAAATTGATCAGAGAGGGACAAAAGAAGACACGAACTACCATTATCAGAATTAGAGACTATCATTAAAGATCCAATAGATGTGAAAGGAATATTAAGCGAATATGATGAACAACATTTTGCCACTAAATTCAGCCACTGAGATAAAATGGACAAATGTAAGGAATTGTGTCTTTTAAGGAAAGACACAAATGATAAACACTCAAGATGAAATGTATAACCTGGATAGCCCTGAACTACTAAAAAAAAATGAATGTGAACTTTAAAAACTCCTCACAAAGACAACTCCAGATCCAAATGGCTTTGCCGGTAATTCTACCAGACATTTAAGGCAGAAATAATACCACCGCTGTGCAGACCTTTCCAGAGGATAGAAGTGGGCAGGCACTTCCAAACTCCTTCCACGAAGCCACCGTCATTCTGAGGTCAAACGAGACAAACACATTACAGGAACAGAAAGCTATAAAACACACCTTGTATAACTTTCTGCAAAATTCTTCAACAAAATACTTGCAAATGGAATTGTAGAGTTGATCTTCGGAACTCAGGCAGAGAAGAAAAGAACGTCATTCTTCTCTCGAGACCACAGAAGCAATACACATGGTCATCTTGATAAAAGGAAAGGCACCTGCTCCTTTGACAAAATTCAATATCCTTTCACAATGAAAGCTCCTGAGCAAACTAGGAACGGAAAGGAGGAACTACAAAAATCTTCGACGAACATCATAATGGTTGGGAAAGAATGGATATTGTTTTCTTAATAAGGTTGAGAATAAGACACGAGTATCTAATCTCATCGTTCTTATTCAGCTATAGCATTAGATGTTCTGGTTGCTGTAATCACTCAAGAAAAGGAAGTAAAAGTCATACCGACTGGAAAGAATTAAATAAAACGGTCTCTCTTTGTCAACAGCCTGTCTATATACAAAATCTGAACGCATCTGCCAAAAACCAACCAAACAGCTCCTGGGAGTCCTCATCTAATTTCAGCCATATTGCAAAATATAAGGTCAACCTGCAAAATTCAGTCGCATTTGAATATACTAACAATGGACAGGTAGGAATCAAAATGCAGAGCATGATTTAAATTTAAAGCTGGCCTCTGGCTTCTAGTTTGGCACAGAAGAAACAGGAAGTGGTCCTAAAAACACGCACGAAGATAAACAAATTGGAAAGCCAGCAAGTCAGAGATGCATCAGAGAGGTGAGACGACAGGGCCTCCTGTGTCCCCACTGGACGCACCACCAGACCGACAGTCACAGCTTCCTGGAGCAGAGTCCACCAGCATGAAGCTCCGTGGACCTGGGAAAGGCGGGTGTTGACAATGCGTAGGGGCTCAGTGGTGACAAGTGTCAGATCGGAACGCCAAGGGGACCCAGCACATTGGTACCCCGCTAGGCCCTCGCAGTGAATATCAAACACCCAGTGTTCCCGGCAGGGCTGGCGGAGGCGGGGAGGAACCATTCTGAAATCAGACAGAGTGAGCGTTCTCCTCTTAACGGGCCCGCCCTTCAGAGCAACGACTGAATTTAACCAGAGCCTGGCCTGCTGGGTTCTATCGGAGCTTAACTGACCTGGGGAAGGGAAATACCAGTCCACCCAGTTCTAACCATCCATACGAGGACGGGAATACCTTGGCCTGTCCCTCCAGCCTTCCATGTGAATGAAAGCAGACACCCCCCCCACTCGAGACATCCTGCCCACCCAAAGGGCGGGGGCATGTGAGAAGCATGTGTGAAGTTCACCGGAGGCCCAACCACGCAAAGATAGTTGACGAGTTGTATTTCATTAAAATTAAAAATTTCTACTCTGCAAAAGACAACGCCAAGATCATGAAAAGGCCAGTCACAGACTGGGAGGAAATGTATGCAGAAGGCATATCTGATGAAGGACCATTCCCCAAATAGCAGACTGGGGTACATCCAGACAGGGGGCGATTTTTCGGAGTGTGGAGGAAACTAAGCCATGAAGAGACGTGGAGGAGACACAGGTGCACATTGCTGAGTGAACGGGCTGCATCCTTTGTGATGTCACCACACGACGTTCTGGACACGGCAAAACTATGGAGACAGTGTAATGGTCCCTGTTTGCTCGGGACTGGGGGCCAGAGATGAGCAGACAGAGCTCCAGGGATTTGGGGGCCATGAAGCCACTGTGTCTGATGCTATGATGGCGGAGATGCCATACGTTTACCCAAAACTATAGATTCCACACCAAGAGTCACGCTTAAGGTTGGCTAAAAAAAATACCCAAACAGCGATAACAGAATGTAGGTAAACCAGACCCCCTCTCCATCAATAGTGGAGTTGTAAACTGTGCCGCCAATCTGGGATCTAATTTCACAACTTATGAAACTGAACAGACAGCATAATCCAAAAACTCCACCCTTGGGTGCTGATCCCAAGAAAGGGGTATTTGCCTTTATGCCAAAACCCACATGTTAGCACGCCGGGTGGCTTGGGGCTAAGTCAGCGGCCACGGCGTGGACGATGTAAAACCCAAGGACCCGGGCTCATGAGCCAGACTGGGGAGAACAATCAAAGCAAATACATACACATGCTTCCTTCTTTTCCTTCCTTCAAATGTTTCTTCCTCCTCTCCTTCCTCTCTTCAAACCAACCCCACCCCCAGCTATACACCAGTGTCCACGGCAACTTCATTTATCACTGACCACGGAGGACAGCCTACATGAACGCCGCTGGGTGAATGGCCAAGGAAACTGGGGGACATCCTCCGTGGGATGCTACCCAGCAGCCAGAAGAAAGCAAGTGCTGACATGGGTTATAACTGAGAAGGACCAGGAGAGTGACGCCGAGTGGGCTTCAGCTTTGTTTCCCAAACATCACTATTAAGAACAAGCCAAGACAGGTCACAGCCTGGAAGAGCATCTTTGCAAAACACAAAACTGACAAAGGACTTTCATCCACACATATAAAGACCTCGTCTAACTCTTCACTAAGAAGACGGCCAATTCAAACAGCCTACAGATTGGAGAAAGAGACACTTCACTGAAGAAGATGGACAGATGGTACACAAACACCGGCGAAGAGGCCTGACCCCACGTGTCAGCCGTAACTGCAAATTACACTGCAGAATGGAGATATTTATAACAAGATTTTCCACCACCATGTCACGGGTCGTTTCGTCATTTGAATGGCTATAGTGACTCAAACTGGCCATAGTGTTGGAGAAGATGCAGAGTGACTGCCCATAGGGTATCAGATTGAACTACTACTTTGGAAAGTAGCTTGATAATTTTGCAAAAAAAGTTAACCAGAAACCTACCATACAATCCCATCACACCACTCCCAGTGAAAGAAAAGAAAACATCCATTCATTCAAGAGTATACACATCAGCATTCATATCTGCTGTTTGCATAATTGGCAAAAATTGGTAACAAGTCCAATGTCCCTCCGGGTGAATGAAGAAGTATATCTTGGCATGTCTTTAGAATGCAATACCTGCCATAAAAAAGAACAAACTTGTGTGATGCATGAAGTAGGGTGGATGAAACTCAAAGTCATGATGCCAAGTAAAAGAAGCGAATTCAAATGATAGTCTATTGCATGAACGTATATAGATTTATAGGAAGTGCAAAAGGATCTACAGTGAAGGGAGCTCACCGGTGGCGTGTGCAGGTGGGGTGGAGGGAGAGAGGCGGTGCAGTGAGGTCTGAGTAAGCTGGTGGGTGTGGAAATACCCGTCATCCTGACAGTGACGATGGATTCATGGAAGCACAGCTACATCTGCCTCCGTCTACGTGATAACCTTAAACACATGCAGCTCACCCTCCCTCAACTACACCTCAGCCAACTCCTTTAAACGCCTTTGAATGATCCAGAAAAAAAGGGAGAAATGCACAAATTGCTAGAATCTGAAATTAAGGAAGGAATATTATGATAGAGCCTACAGACAGAAAAATACAGGCAGATTCTGAGACCCTCTGCACCAATAAAATCAACTATTTGCACAAAGTGGAAAAATTCTTTAAAAAACACAGTTTACCGAGACCTCTGCAACTTGAAATACTTCGAAAGGCACAGTACCTATTATGAAATAGAATTTGATTTTCCATCCTTCCCGCAAGGCAATTCTGAGTCCAGAGGGCTCTGTGGTGAGTGCTATCAAGCACACAAGGAAGAAATAATACAAATCTTACACAAACTCTTTCAGAAAATGGAGAAAACACTTCTCAGATCACCTTAGGATGTCCCCGTAATCCTTATACCAAAACCTGACAGTGATATTCGGAGGAAACTGCAGACACCTCATGAAACAGACACCTGTGTCCCTAACATAACATCAGTAATGGAATCCAATGACATATATAAGATTATACAAACCTAAGAAAGCAGGGGTTTTTTTTTCCCCAGGAAACGTAAAGACAGTATAATGTTTAAAAATCAACCAATATAATTTACTCTGTTAATCTAATTAATGAGTAAATCCATGATTATTTCAAAAGATAGAGAAGACAGGTCTTTCAAAATTCACTGCCCATTCTGCACAAAAAATCAGGAACAAGGCAAGAATGTCAGCTCTGACCATTCCTATTCACTGTACTGAAATTCTTAGAGCAATAAGGTAGGAAAAGAAAAATCCTACGGAGATTTAAGAAGATTGAGAAGAACAGACCTCCCTCTGCTTAGAGATGCCATGATTATTTATGTGAAAACAATTTAAGAATATGTGAAAATTACTAGAATGAAGAAGGACTTTTAGCAAGGTCATGGGATACATAAAGTCAGTGTATAAAAACAATTATATTTTAATTCTAGCAGCAAATAATTGGAAATGCATTTTAAATTTTTGTTTATAATAGCATCAAGAAAGCTAACCCTTAGGAATAACTTTCAAGATGTCTAAGACCCGTATATAGAAAAGCAGAAAACGGGGCTAAGATAAATGAAAAGTGAGTAGATAAATCATCTGCATGACTTGGAGGCTCAATATGATTAAGATGCAAGTTCCTTCCAGATTGAACTATAGATGTTTATGGTGTTGACACAATTCCAATCCAAATATCAGTGTGACTTTTTGTAAAATCGACAAGTTGTTTCTGAAATTTCAGTGGAAATGCAAGGCACCTAGAAGAGTTAAAAGTATCGTGAAAATAAAAACCAGGTCAGAGGGCAGCCCTAGTGGAGTAGTGGTTAGGTTCGCCACCTCTGGCCAAGTGTAATTAAGACAATTGAATGAGAAAGAAAAATCATTTCAACAAACATTCTGGAAAAACGAGGTAAGTATTAAAAATGAGCCTTGATCTCGGCTTTACATCACATGTAAAAATTAATTTGAGCTGAGTCACAGACCTGAGCATAAAAGCTAGAACCATAAAGCTTCTAGAAAAATACGGGGGTCTCTTCCTGAAATATTTAGGTAGACAAAGACTTCTTACAGAGGACCCCATAAAGCACTAACCACAAAAATAAATATTGACTGGAGCCCACAGGACAATAGTGAAGCACACTTGGTGACTGGGTGGAGGGCAGGGTGTGTTGACATCTATCTGAGGAATGGGGAGCGTATACCTATGAGTTTATTTTAATGTGTAAAAATAAAAATTAATACGATAAAAATTTAGAAAGAAATATTGACAAATTGGACTTCACAAAAATGAAAAACCTCTGCTGATCAAAAGTCAACATTGAGACTATGAAGAGGCGAGTTGTAGACTGGGAGAAAATATTCACAATACCTGTATCTGACCAAGGACTTACACTAGAATAATTAATGAAGTTCTTCAATTCAGTCATTAAAAAAAAAACCAAAAAAAAAACAGAAAAAGACTTGAGTAGACACTTCAGAAAAGAATAGATACATGGACAATCAGCATAAGTAAGGCTCCTTGAAATCATCAGTCATCAGGGAAATACAAAGGCTAATGAGATACCACTATATCCATTAAAATGGAAAACATGCAGAACAGTGAGGCTCTATCACTGGCAAGGAAGCAACTGGAATATTCACGCGTTGGGAACTACGCTGGGAGCTGCATTTGTTTCTTAGAAGGTGGGCATGCAGCCACACTCGTGAACAATTCCGCTCCAGCGTGCTCGCCCCCGAGGAAGAGAATATGTGTCCACAAAGTGGGCACAACACAAGTGTCTCCTAGTATAATTATGACGAAATGATGGCAGATCTGCATAGATGAGATCTACTCGGTGCACGAAGCTGACGGCTAACACAGCAACATGACGAATCTCAAAGCAGAAGAGGAAACGAGTGTCTAACCTGTGATGACATGTGAAGTTCAGGTGTGGAAGTGAGTGTGTCTGTTACACGGATGTGAAGCTGAGTTGCATAAATGAGTCCATATTCTGGGATTACCTGTGTATGAAGTCAGTTGTGGAAATGAGCGTCTATTCCGCAAATACATGTGCACAGAGTCGAGCTGCACAAATGAATGCGTGCACGCTCTGTGATCACATTAATGTGAACCTCATCTGCATACCACGTGCAAATGTTATGGTGACTGGCATGGATGTGGAGCTGTGCACCTGAGGGCAGGTTTAGGAATCTGTGTCTGAAGTTCAACTACAAAGGAGAAGATATTCTGTGATACACGTGTAAGGAACACAATCGTCCCCTTCGTGTGGATGAACTTGGGCTGTACGACGAGCCGTGTTGCTGTGACGGGTATCTGCAGATCTGCAGTGGAGCTGTAGCAGTGAGTGGCACCGGATGCTGACCGTCGTGCCGCTGGACTGGCGAGTGTGTGTGGGATGACTCCACTGCAGAGTCTAGTTGTAGAAATTAGTTCACACTCTGTTGCATGTGCATGCAATTCCGTGGTCCAAGTGAGAGCATTCACTGATGCGTGTGTGAGTTCAGTTGTAGAAGTAAACACATAGTGAATGATTGCTGTCTGCTGAATTGGTTGGACTCATGAGGCATAAACTACAGTTACATGTGTGAAGCCCTGAAGTGCATTTCTATTACGTCTACATGAAGTTCAGTGGCGCCCATAAATGTGTGTCCTATCATTAGGTGTGTATGAAGTTCACTTGCACAAGTGAATGAAATTCTGGGATTACAAGTGTGCAAAGTCCAGTTGTAAAAGTGAGTATATGGATTCTGACCACACACACGAGGCTCTGTGTATATTGAGCTGTGTGAACTAACGAGTATGTGTTCTCTAACGACAGGTAAATGAAACAGGTGGGACAAATGATGATATAGCCTATGTTATGTGGAATAAATCAGCGTGTATTTTAGTCCATGTCCACGAATTCACATGTCCAGATGAGTGTCTATATATACGATGTGTAAATGAAGTTTTCATGTACAAAACGAGTACACAGATGATGATGTGTCTGTTGAGCCTGTTAACAAATGTGTATTCCGTTAGAACACCATATGGACTCCAGTTTTATAAACCAGAGTGCCTTCTATGACATGCATGTCACTTTTAGTTGTACGATGAGTGCATATTCTTGGATTATGTGCACACGAAAATCAGTTATGCCTGTGAGTGCCTGTGAATAACTGTCACGGTAGAGATGAGTGCAAATCCTGCGGTTACTCGTGTCTTATTCATCTTCCGTGGTTCTGTCTATGAACTTTTCTGCTCATGGATGCATAGTCTCTGTCTTTGAAGTTCAATGGTGCAAGTGAGTGTGTGTCTATATGAGCACATCCCTCACGGTTAGTTGTTCAAAGCTGCACGGCCCAGGAACACACGCCTGGGAGCCCCATTATGCACGAGTACGCCTGCGTTCAGCGGCGGCGAGGTTCGGGGTGCAGTGGCTACATGAATTCCAGGTGTCCACATCGGGGAGCACTCAGTCACCGGCACAGCAAGTTTATTTGTGGAAATAAGGGCTGATTCTATAACTGCGTGTCTGTACGTGCAGTTTAGTTTTACAAATGAGCCCACAGTCTATGGCTATTCTGCTGTATAACAAATTGGTATGTGTTCAGCTGCGTGTGTACAAAACAAAGTCTATGATTACGTGTATGAAAACCAGCTGTGCTCATCCCTGTTCCATGAGTCTCTTGTACACATTGCTTTTGTGTAAAACGTAGCTGCGAGTGAGCGTGTGGCCTACGATTACAACTATGTGATAGTTTTACAAATGACGTCCGATTCAAGGTCTGGGACTCGTGTCTCTGACGTCCACTTCCACAAATGAGTGCATGTTTCTGATCACGTGTGTGTGGATTTCATTTCCACAATGAAAACATCTGTGATCACGCATGTGAATTTCAATGCTACAGATGTATAAACGTCCTGTGACTATGTGTCTGGATATCTGTTTTACATTCTATGATTACATATGTGAAGCTTAGTTGTGCACCTGAGCTCATGTTCTCTGATTCTGTGCACGTCAGGCTGAGCTGCACAGGCGTCGGTCTGAAATTCCGTTGTCAAAATGGTGTGTGTTCTGTGATTAGCTGTGTAGGGAATTCCCTGCACCCGTGCAGACCTAGTCCACGGTTCTGTGCATGTGAAGACCCGTTACACCAGTGAGCAGTGTCACATGTTTATATTTCCAGCTATTTGAACGCGTGGCTGCATAGTCTATGATTACAGTTTGAGGGGCAGTTGTACATCAGAAAATGCGGTGGATGATCTGTGTATGTACATAGTTGTGCAAATGAACTCATCTGCATGACGGCGTGTGCATCAGGTTTGTTGAGGTGATACATGTGGGTACATGATGTGAAGACCAGCCTTGCCCATTAGTGATGATTACGTGTATACGAATCCAGTCACGCAGACGTGCATGTCTTCTGTGATATGTGCTGTGAAATTCAGCGGTGTGAATGGTGCAGATTCTAGCTTACACGTGTGTAAGGTTTGCTTGTCCAAAGACTACACTTTTCCTGAGCAGGGACGCGAAGGTCAGGTGCACAAAGTGCGTCTTCTCAGACACATGTACAAAGGGGTTGCAGAAGTGAGGACATTTTCTACCTTATAAGCGTCCGGGGGAGCGATAAATGCATGTTCTGTGATTTCATGTGTGGAAAGTTCAGGTGCGGAGGGGCTGCATCTTAAATGTGATGTGTGTGCAAATCCGTGTACCGGTGATTCTGTGGTTCTTCCTGGTGAAGTCCTGTTGCATAAATCAGCGTGTGTTCCACTACGTGTGTGAAGTACGGTTGTGCGGACTGTCTGTTCTGTGAGCCTGTGTGTGAAAGCCAGTTGTACAGATGAGCCTGTGTTCTGTGATCACACGGGTTTGCATCCGGTTTCCAAATGAGCGCCTTCCTGATATCTGTGTGTCGCGTTCGGCAGCAGGAGGCAGCTCACACGCTCTGTGGTGTGAGCGACACGCAGTCCCCCGCGGATGGCCCGCGCGGGTGCGGCCGCTCGCAGGGCGGCGTGGGTTGCTGGACTCAAATGGGAAACGGTGTCAGTAGACCAGCTCTGGGAAGGTCAAGGGCACCTGTGCGTGGTCATCGCAGGGGGATTTGCACGACTCAGAAGCCATCTAGGAACTTGCCTATGAATTCACTGCAGGTAAATTTGGACGCAACAAAAAGTTATCGACAAACGCATACTGTCCAACCGACAATCTCATCGACCCCTCTGAATGTTCCAAACTCCTTCCCCAAATCTATCCCCCAACACAAAATAGATCACCAAGCAAAAGAGATAGCAAACAAGAAGTCCATTAACGTAACGCAAAGTACTTCGGGGTCAAGGTCCATACTGCTTTTCTCTCCGAAAGTTCATTTCTAAAGTGTGCTCTTTCCAACCGTATAATTAAAAATAAAAACGAGTGCTCATCTGCAAACACCAAGTAGTATTTGCTTTATTCTGCTATTCTGTCTCACAAAGCAAAGCACAGGACTGTTTAAAAACCCAATCTTAACTCTGTGCTCACAGAGTCAAGGTCCCAGTTTCCCTTGGGGCAGGGCGGGGGCGGGGGTGTGGGGGGCGCTCCCGAGGGAAGCAGAAGCTCCAGCTCTCGACCTCGGCCCGTTAAGCGTGGTATCTGGCCTGTGAATCTTCTTTGGCCTGTGCATCTATACGCACAGCTGCATATGCTTTTCTCAATGCTTCTCAGTTTATGAAATTTAAAGGAACGCTAACCCTCAACGTTTAACTGAACGGAAAGACAGGTCAGCCTTGGGCTCATTCACAGCAGAAATTATTCTTTGAAAGGGAGAAGAGAACAGAGGATGAGGAAGGGAGGGGAGCCAGAGGACGGACAACTGGCACGTAAGGTGAGTCATTGTGATTTTTTGAAACCGCGCTCAGGACTTCCGGCCATTTCCCTGCGGCTCCCGCCACCGGCAGGGGGGTGAAGACAGGGCTGGGGCCGGACCAGCCCGAGTTACCTCTGAATGACCCAGGAGGTGGTGATGTAGATGGAAGTGACGTTGGCTAATTCCTTGACCATGGCGACTCGGTTGGCGGGGCTGATGCCCCAGAGGAGACTGGCATGACTTTTGATCTTGACGAGGAGGATGTCTTCTGGCCTGTAGTTTGCTAGGAACTGCATGGCGGACTGGGGCAAAGAGGACAGAGGCCTGGCGTCAGGACGTGATGCTGCCTCTCGTCGGCCTTCAGGTCACCTTTGCGCTCCTGCGGCCAGTGCCATTTCGGGTGGATAACCGGGGCTCTCGAAAGTGCCAGCGTCCGGCAGGGCCCTCAGGGAAGGAGACACGCAGGTGGCTGTTGGATGCAGTGGCTTCTCTGGGCCAGGGAGACACTCACGGGATGGAGGGCGTATCGCTGGGCCAGCTGGTCGTAGGCTTTGTCGGAGAAGGGGATCAGGTTCTGCTGCTGTGAGCTCATGGAGAACAGGGTCTAGGAGAAAGGAGGTGTGGCTCCAGAAAGCAGTGCCGGTGACGGAGGACGGAGACGGCGAGTGGATCAGCTCAGGCCCTCAAGGAGCGTCCCTTCTCCCTGGGTGATGTGTGTTGGAACTAAGCTCTGAGCTGGGAAGCCAAGAGGCCAGCCCTGGAGAAGGGGCTCCTACCCCTTCTCTGCTGAAACTGGCTGGCGAGGAAGATGGGAGGGGGTGTCTGGGGAAAGGAGCAGCAGGAACGAAGGCTCGGAGACCACAGCTGGGACCCCGAGGGTGGGGGAGGAAAGGTCCCGGGCGGCCCGCTCCCACCGAGCACCTCGTAACCGTTGATGGCGATCTTGACGGACACGTCCAGGGGCTGGTTGGTCACGCCGCCCACCGTCTTCAGTAGGGACAGGAACACCAGGGGGAACCACATGAGGAAGACCAGCCCACACGTGATGACGCCCCCGATGCCGTATTTCACCACCTTCTTCTTCTTCCTCCCTGGAGCCTGGGGGTATTTCTGCAGAGGGGCGGGCACGTGGGGGCCACGCTGGGAGGGCAGGCTGGCTAGTGACCCTCAGAGCAGGGGTGGGGGCCAGGGGCGCCGGACCCGAGCAGGCTGGCCGCTAGCTGCGGGAGCTGGGACCACGCCACGGGGTCTGCATTGCGGCCCCTCGGCACAGCGGGAGTGGAGGTGGCACCCGACACACTGGCAGCTGCGAGCCTCTGCGAGGGGACAGCGGGCGGCGGCACAAGGGCCGCCATTTGTCGAGCGCTGGCGACACGCTCGGGGCGCCGGCTGGGCCTCGGCACCGGGGACCTCGCTGCTCAGGGCACAGGCTCCCCGGCGGGCGCTGCGGCACACCCACCTTCTCGGACTCCTGCCAGCACTTCATGATGAAGACATTGGCATAGACGTCCTCCAGGCATATCCAGCTGGACAGGCTGAGGGCGGTGTCGGTCCACACCCAGCCTATGACAGCCCGCAGCTCCAGGAGGAAGGGCACCACGCGGAACCTGGGCGCAGAGAGGCCCGCCCGCAGGTGGAGGGCAGGCGTCCACCCGGGGGTCCAATCCACCCGGCCAGCCTGTCCATGCAGTCGCAGCTCACTGGGGTCCTTCCTCCCGTCCGTCCCGCCCTGCTCATCCCCGGGCCCTGTTAACTGCCTTCCCCTCCGCTCCACCGCCCCCTCCCCCAGTGTCCATCACTACCCCTCCCTCCCCATCCGCCCAGCAAGCCATCCTACGCCAGGCACCCGGTTGACCAGGTTGAAGCGCTTGGTCCCTGCACCCCATGCGCCCCACCGCCCGTCTGCCCAGCGGCCCATTTGCACCACCCCCGGCCTTCTCCGTCAGAAGTCCTGCTGCTCCCCGCCGGCCCTGTGCTAGGTCTTAGGGTGCAGGTAAACAGACGGACTGTCCCAGGGCACCCCACCCGCAAGGAAACATTCACAGCCCGTGAGTGCTGCGTGGACGAAATAAGGACATAAGGATGGCAGGCGCTCAGACTGGGGGCTGGCAGGCTCTGAAGCAGACAGCAGCTCTCAAAGAGTGAGGGTGGGCTGGGCAGCCCCAGGGGAGCGGGCCCAGGTGGAGGGGGTCCGAGCGGGGGAAGAGGCAGCCTCTCCAGGGTCAGGCGCCATCCGAATTTTACTAGGTGAGGCGGTTTATTCCAGGTCCTCCCTGCCCACTGGGTTGCAAGGCCCCTGCGTCCCTGCTGGGGTTCTGCTCCGGAGGAGGGGGACTCTGCTCCTGGCCCCCACGCCCCGAGCCCCCTAGCAGAGGAAGGCCTCTCTCGAGGGACACACTGGACGGAGTTGGAGAGAGAATCTCAGGGAAGGGGTGGAAGCAGGGCTTGCCCTCCTGCCCGCCCCCCGTCCTGCATGTAGTCGGGGCCCGCAGGGCGTGGCCCCACCCAGGAGACCCCGTCCCTCCGGAGGTCCTGGGGCTTGCCCTGGATGGGCCCTGCGGCCACGGCGCGGGAAGCGGGTCTGCACCTACCCCTTGAACAGCACAAGGTTGACCAGGCTGAAGCGCTTGGTCAGGAAGTCGCCCAGGATGCGGCTGGGGTACCCACACTTTATCTGGTAGGCGGACAGGCCAAAGTAGACACACTTGCCCAGGTACCACATCTGGACCACGCAGTTGAGGTTAAACCTCCTGCAAATCCCAGAAAAGCCAGCGGGCAGCCGCCCAGCAGGACTGGAGGAGGAGCCCCGGATCCCCGGCCCCGCCAGCCCGCCGGGGTCCCCAAGGGGCGCTGGAACTTGTCCTCTAGGAACAGGCGTTAGCTGGAGCAGAAGGAGAATAAAGCTCCCTTATCCCAGAAGACCGGGCCTGACTCCTTCGCTCCCCAAGAAAGCCAGGCTTTGCTCTAGCCCCTCAGTTCTCGCTGAGGCCTGCGTAGCCCCGCTCCCTCGGGCCTCTGCTGCCCGCTGCTGACTTACTAGGAAGATAGGCCTACATCTTCCTCCACTGGAGGGGCCAGCGGAGGCTCCGGCCAGGGGCCTCGGGAGGCTCTCCACCGGCTTCTCGGCTGAACGGGGAAATCGGGCTCCCTTCCAGGTGGCTGTCTCTCCCAGAGAGAAGTTTAGGGGAGACCTGGGGTGTAACCAGGGGGTGTGTCCCAGCTTCTCTAAGTCAGGCTAGGAGCCCAGGCAGGGAAGGCTGGCCGGTGCCCCTCATCGGGGCCGGCAGGTCTTGCCACGTCCGCCGGCCTCCGTGTGGGGAAGGAACTAAGTGCAGCTGGGGAGCCGGGGCTGGGGAGCTCGCCGGGGTGTCTGGGGCCCGATAATGCCTGAAGCTGCTGGGGCAGCTGCGCCTTCGGGGCGGCAGAGGTACCTCTCGGTGACGCCCGGCAGGACGAAGAAGAGCCAGAAGTGCGTGCCCAGGACGAGGAAGACCTGGAAGGCGCACTTGCCCAACACGGTCTTGCGCAGGTAGAGGGCCCTGTCCACCAGCATCGCGCCGAACTGGGTCAGCACCACGGCCAGGAGCGCTTCAGGTACCGTGTCCTCCGACAGCGACTCTGCCAGGTCGGCGGCTGAGTATTCCTAGCAGGGCCAGAGGACGGAGGGCGGGTGGCTCGAGGAAGGGGTGCCTCCGTCCCTGTGCCCGCAGGCTCACCGGAAGGCGTTGGGATGCCTTGCCCTTCTTAGCCTGGACTGTGGGGGTCACTCTGCCCCCCAGCCTAAGCGGGGCACCTCGCTTCAGTCGCTCTAGCCTCCCTCTGCACACGGGGAGCCCCGGGGACTCGCTCCCTCCCCAAATGAGCGTAGACATCACCTTCTAACATCCGGACTCCACCCACACTGTCCCTGGGCAGAGCGGCCTGCTGCGCACGGGGCCCTGACTGGCCTTGCGGCCTGGAGCCTGGGCACCCTCGCATGTGGACTGTTTGCTGTCCCCAGACGTGTGTCCTGTTTGAACTCTCACTCCCGAGAGCCCTGAGTGTACCCTGGACACTTCCCGCGAGCCCTAGGACACAGGGCAGGGCCTGTCCCCAATCTGTAGCTGGAGGGGACTCTGTCCACTCACTGAGCCCTGCTCTGGGGGAGACGCTGGTTGTGGGGTGCAGGCCCAGGCCTTGGGCAGAGAGGAGGTGGCAGCTGCCGGCCCTGAAGGAACCACGCAGCCCGCTGAGGGCCGGGCGGTGCCAGCCGCCGCCCGTGTGAAAAGGTTTTCACTTTAATTAGTGGGCACTTTCAGAGAAGCAATAAAACAGCGTCATAGCAGCTTGGACAGGGCACAGAAGGCAAGGGCCATTTTGTAATGGAGTCAGCAAAATTGCTGCTCTGGAGAGAGGGAACCGGAGTGGGACTGCTCTGCTGCTAAGAAGGCAGAGGGCAAAGCTCGCCTGTCATCTGCTTGGTTATTAAGGACAATCGATGGCTGCTCCACCCCCAGCAGCACAGGGACAGTGCAGCCCCATGAGCCCGGTGGGTCCCGGAAACCCAGAGTGCTGAGGTCAACGGTCTGGGAGCGGTGCCCGGCTGCTGGCTTACCCCGAAGGCCCGGTATCCGAAGAGGACAAGGGCGAAGTTGAACGCCTCCACCAGGAAGGTGAGGGCATAGACGTCACACGTGGAGCTGGTCTGCGGGTGGGTGAGGCTGTAGAAAAACTGGTACACACAGTGGTAGAACTCACGGATCCTGCGGGCGAGAGGGGACGTGGTCACTCTCTGGGTGGGACTAGACCGCAGCCCAGCTGGAGGGCCAGGAGGTGCTGCAGGGGACTCCCTGGTGTGACAGACGGGGAGGTTGGAGGCGACGCACAGGTCGTATGTGCGAGAGCGCAGAGGGAAGGGCCCGAGGCTCGGGACCGACCTCGGGGTCAATGCTGTGCCTGTCCTCTCACGTGTTCACTGCCGCCACCACGAGCACCGGCGGCTCGATGTGACGTCTCCTGACTAATCCAGACTCGCTGCCCCCAGGCTCTCCCACTGAGAGTCAGATGCAGCCAGGAGAAGAGCTGTGTGGTAGGATGGTGCCAGGTCCACCTCCTCCTTCTGATACTAAGCGATGCTCCCTTCTGAGGTCAAGTTCCTCACCCATGACATGGGTGGAGCCCTGGCCCCCTACACTGTGGGGTGGCGGTGACATGCTAATTAGCATCAGGAGTGAAAAAGTGCATGTGTGTTGATTCTCTGTAACATAAAGTGACACCTACACATAAGCAGAAGGATGGGAGGCAGGGCAATGGGTGGGTGGGTGGGTAGAAAAATTGGTGGATGAGTGGTTGGGTAGGTGGGTGAGTGGATGGATGAGAAGATGAGTAGAAGGAAGGCGTATGAGTGGGTAGATGGCTGGATGGGTGGACGAGAAGATGGGTAGATGGATGGATGAGAAGATGAGTGGAAGGAAGGGTGGATGAGTGAGTAGATGGGTGGATAAGACGATGAACAGATGAGTGAATGAGAAGATGGACAGATGGGTGGGTGGGTGGATGGATGAGAAGATGGGTAGAAGGAAGGGCAGATGTGCGGGTTGATGAGTGGGTTGATGAGTGGGTGAGTGAGTAGATGGGTAGAGGGGTGGATGAGAAGACGAGTGGAAGGAAGGGGGCATGGGTGGTCATATCTAGAGATGTTAGGTGGGTGGACAGGAGCGGGGAAGTCTGGAAAGGTGGGAGGATGGTTGTTGGGTAAAGTCAAAGATGGTGTGTGGAGGACCCGTCGGCCAGAAGGAGACTGGAGTAGGAGCCGACAGATGCCTGGACAGGGCGGAGGTGAGCTGTGTCCGGCAGACGGCGGGCGGGCAGAGGCGGGGTGCCCTTGGTAAAGCCGTCTGGGCTGTGACGCCCACGTGGTGTCTCCCGTGGACGGGCTGCCAGTCCACGGAAGTGTCAGGCCTCGGTTTTCACGCGAGTCCACCTGCTGAAGAGGGGGAGTAGCCCCCTCGTGGCTCTGAAGGCCCCTAGTCACCGTCTGCTGGCCAGCCTCCTGGCTCTGCCGGGCAGCGTCTGCAGCGCCCTCCCGTTGACTTTTGGGAACACCCCGAGAAGGCTCCACCTCTTCCTGGATCCTGGATCCTGGGGACCCCCTGCCAAGACAAAGGGTGTAGATCCTTCCAGAAGCTGTCCCAGCTGGGCCCCCAGCCCCGAAACCCGGGCTGGAGGGAGGGAGCCGGCACCACGTGGCTTCTGTCACATCTGGGCTCGGGCCGCGGGCCTGGTCCCAAGGAGCGGCCTGGGTGGAGAGAGGGGAGCCTGGAGGGCGGGGGGCCGTCAGGGAGCCTTGTCCTGGCATGAAGAGGAAGCGTGTGGTGCACCCGGGAGCAATGACCAACAGATCCTCCCCCAGTCCAGGGACTCGGGGACCCCATCACCCACACCTTCGAGGTCTCTGCAGCTGGGGTGATTCTAACACGTCTCTCTTTGAACCAGACCTGGGGGGTCGGGGCCCCAGGTTGCCTGGGGGCAGCCTACCTGTGCTCCCCGCTGCCCTCCGCCTCCAGAAGGTCCGGCGGGGGGCGGGGGGTTGCTGTGGAGGCTCCTGGGAGGAGGGGACCAGCTCGACCTGCGTTCGGAGGTCGCCTTCCCCTGGAGCCCCTCGGCTAGCGTTTCTGTCCTGCCTCCTGCTCGCTCTCTTCCTCTCGCAGTGAGCCTGGTCAGATGGCGGCTGGCCCCACAGCCCCAGGTCCTGGAGGGAGAGGCGGCACTGAGGGGTGACCCCACCCCACACCTTCCCCACTGCACACCTGGCCCCACGCAGCGGGAGGCTGGGGAGGGCAGGGTGCAGGGGAGCCTGCAGGAGGGTGGGGTACAGGCGGGAGTGGGCGCTGCCGCCAGGGTGAGGCAGCCCTGATGGACCTGTGGGCAGAGGGGCTCACACTGGGGAGGCCCACGCCGGTGATCGGGAGGAGACCCCGCCGTCAGGGCCCGTCTCTGAGGCACCTTCAGGGCTGAGCGGTGGGAGAACAGAACCAGCAGCTGCAGGAGGTCACAGAGGGCGTAGCCGTCCCGCTTCTCGATCCCAATTACGTTGGGCAGGGAGTAGGGCTGTGTCCGATGGATGCCCGTGTAGCGCTTCGTGGTCCAGGGAAAGAACCCGAACTGCGAGAAGTATTTGACCACAACAGTGACCTAAACGAGGAGCGAGGAGAGGTCATCTCACACAGCCTGGTGGAAACACAGCTGTGCAGACGCACGCACTCGGATGCACACAGGCACACGCCACACACGCGCCTGCTCACACATACGCTTGCGCGCACACGCATGCGTCAGCCACGCTCGCACCTGCACTGCACACACACCTGAAACCAGCGAGAACCCAGGAGCACTGTTACCGCCTGCTGTGTGCTAAGAGGCTTCACAGATGTAAGGGGCCGTCCGGTCATTTGCCGAGGCTAGTGATTCAGAGAACCCAGAAGCCACTGTGAATACCTAAGTTGGCCCCATGTGACATGCCGAAGACTGCTCAACCTTTTTAATTTCTTTGAGCTTTTGCTCCCTTTCTAATTCCTGCTGACATTTGCTGCCTGCTGAATCAAGTTGATGCATGGGCAGCAGATCGGGCCGACTCTCCCAGTCCGCCCCCACTCACGGATGAGACATGGGGTAGCGATTTGAAGAGATTTTCTTTTTCAGCTGAAAATGCTCAGAAATGGCTTTGCTTCCTTTGGCAAGAGGAAAAGGTCACCTGACGCTTCCGTCCTGTAAGTGCCTCTAGTTTATCATCAGGAGAGAAACGGTCCCCGGGCCGGGCGGTGAGCGCCCTGCGGTCGCACAGGGTCTGCGATGCTGTTTGGGATACACTCTGGGAGAGAAGGTCTCCTGCTTCACCAGCCCGCCAAAGCCTGGGTTCTTCGGCCAGATAAACGGCCTCACGCCAGAGGGGCCCCGGCGAGGGCTGGGGTGCCTGGCTGGAAGGGGAGCGGCACCTCGGGACCCCGGGCATAGGCAGGGGTGGCGCCCACGTCGGTCTCCGTGATAACGACGCCCGTTCAGCGTGGAAGAGGGAACAGTAGCCGCTCTCACCTTCGATTCTGCCTCGACCCAGTGGCCCTGGTCTCCTGGTCTGAAGGCAGTTGGTCTCTTCAGTCTTTACGGCGCTCTGCGGTTGCATCCGCGCCAGTCTTCAAGCAAGAAAGGGCGTCGCTGGTTCGTCTCAACAGGAAGGAGGCCCCTCCCGCCCCTGCAGGAGCGCTAAGCCACGCTTCTGCGCCCCGACGCCCGGCAAGCCCCTTCGGGGTATGAATTCAGGCAGCGGTGTCTGCGTGCTCTCTCCTGAAAGCCCTGTGTGGCCTATGTCCGCAAAAGCTGCGCCCTGCACAGGACGCCTGGTGCTTCAACGGCCGGGGAAGCGCGGGCCGGGTGCCCCGGAGAGCGGCTTCCGACTCGGTGGGAGCGGACGGGGACTCCGAGGCTGTAGCTGGGACTTGTGGCGAGAAGGGCTGAAGGGCGAGGAGGAGGCCGCAGGCCTGCTAAAGCGTTGCCCCTTCCTGGCTTGGCGTGGCTGTCACGGAGGCATGGGGCCCCCACTCTAGGCCCGGGGTCCCCGTCTTTGCAGTCTGGGACGCGGCCTGGCCTGCCTCCAAACGCCCTCTCAGGAGACCTCACTGAGCTGCAGGACGTGAGGGGAGACTGAGCCCGTAGATGATCCACACCGAGCTCTCCAAGCGCGAGGGGCTAGTGACCGAATCTCGGTGGGGGGACGGCTTTCAGGGGGGCCACTCTTGGACTCAGCGATCGGCAGCAAAGCAGCGCTGTTGCAGCAACGTCTCGCCAGTCGGATTAACAGATCTACCAACGGGTCTCCTAACTCGGGGATCGGCTGGTGTCCTGCAAGTTCAGCTCGGATTCTAAACGTGTGTTCTTTCCAGTGGATTAAAACGCTTTTATAAGGCAGTTTTGGGGGTTTCCTAACCCGTCTCACGTCATCGCTCAGGCAATCCCACAAAGCCAGACCCTCCCCGCAGGGGTGCTCACGGGGGTCCTGGAGAAGAACCCCGTGCAGGAGCCCTCCTTCCGGACTCCTGCGGCCACGGAGCCATCGGTCATTCCGACAGGCTAGGAAAAACGATGTGATGGGGACGCCGCCTAAAGACTGGTGCTTCAATTTCGCTCTAACTAATTTCACGGACAGCCTGTCTTCAAGTTTATAAATGTTGCCTCTGACTCCGAAAGTACACCCGCGAGAAAGAGCCGTGGGAAATTATGTCCAAGAGACCAAAAACTAAAATTAAAAATAAAACAACAACAAAAAGGGAGAAAGAAGCGCTCATTGCCAAGGACCGCTGGACGAGATTGCAGATGTTTTCTGCACCAGGAGGCCCCACTGAGGGGCTTGGCCGTGTCCCCCTGAAGTCCCATCACAGGCGGCGGGGGCTGCGTGGTGGCTGGGCCGGCGGCCTCCCCGGGGCACCCACCTCCGTGTAATAGATGGCTGTCATCCAAAATCGCCTGGAGGGCATCGGGACGGACAGCATGGCCCACAGGAAAGTCAGGACGGGGAGGAGCATGGACAGGACCGACGCGGAAAGCGTGTGGTTGAGGACCATCACCAGGTAGCACACTGCCTCCGACTGGGACGCGGCCGCGCGGTGCAAGGCGAAGGCCAGCCTCAGTGGGCGCGGCAGGCCGCCGTAAAAGCTGTCCGACTCCTCCAGCTCGGGGTCCCGGGCCGCCCTGCCGGGAGGAAGGGAGCCTGCTGATGCCGAGACCCTGCCAGCCTCGTGGGCCAGCAGGGGCCTTGAGAAGAGGAAACTGGTCAAAGAACTCCATTTCCCCAAACTCTGCAGCGGGAGATCTTTCACTTCCCCGATCACACAGGCACCAGGCTCTCCACGGAGCAGGCGGCCCGATGCAGGCAGTAAAGGCACGGATTTGCCGAAAGCTGCACGTGCGCCATTTCTCTGTGGTAGAGAAAAGCATGTTCAAACAAGCAGTCGAGTTCAAAGAGCCACGTGCAGGACACACCTGTGAGCTGCTCTGCTGCCCCAGGACGGCAGGTGGGGCCGCACAGAACGAGAAAAGTGGGCTGCTCCCCGCCGTGGGTCACAGGTGGCCCTTGCCTTTGAGTCACAGATCACTGGCTGGCGGTGCCCTGGGGGGTGCGGGGGGGCTTTTCTCCTGGAGCTGCTGGTCTAGGCGCTCAGCGCGGGGGTGAGACGGGAAGGCTGGTGGCTCTTGGGGGCCTTGGACGTGCAAACGCACTGCCCAAGAGGGATCTCTGCCCTGGGGTGGGGTCATGTCCTCCTGCTGGGCCCTCCTCCCCCACCCCCGCCCACGGCAACTGCATGTTACCATCTCAGTGACCTCTCTAGACCTAGAGAAATCATTTTTTCAAACCTCTACTGACCAATCGATGACATTTGCATCAAAGGAGGGTATATGTTTTTTAAAAAAGCCTCATGAATTTTGATTCCAGGCTCCACTCCTCTGGAATGCGCGGTCCCTGGGGACGGCTGAGATTTATTCCTGCATTATCCATGTGGACTGCAGCGTTTTGTTTAACAAGTCCATCAGTGGACACTGAAGGGCTGCTGTGTTCTAGACCTTGAACTAGAGGCAGAGGTACAAAGAAGATGTAGCCCCGTCCTCAGGGGCCTGGCAGAGGGCAGAGATCCTGACAACGGCCAGAGAGGCCCCGGGTCTGGGTGCTGGTCCCTTTGGAGGCAGGGAGGAGGGGGTGAGGCCTCCCGGACTTGGGGCTGGGGTGCTCTGGAAGCGTGAGCGAGGCACAGAGGCACGCCTTGTGTCGCGGACACTCCAAGAACTCGGATGGAGGTCACAGGCCTCAAGGTCAGGTTAGGCACTTGGATTTCAATCTCAGAGAGAAGGAGTTTCCCAGAGTCCACTGGGTGTAGTGCTGTGGCGCGATGAGGAGGGAGGAGAAAGAAGCCAGCAGTGGCTCCCTGGGCCCCACAGCCGGAGCTGGAAGACGGTAGGAGATGCTCAGACTCACGCCTTCACCGGCACCCAGTGCACCTCGCTGGGAACACAGAGGACACCAGCTCTCGGGCGCTGGGGACGAATGAGCTCAGCTCTCGGAGGATGAGTGATGGCGCTGACACAGGTCAGACGCCGGCCCGCAGCTCAGGCCACGTGCTGAGGGAGAGCCCAGAGGAGGTGGTGTCCAATCCGGGGGCCCTGGCAGGGCAGAGCCAGACGGAGCGGATTGTGAAGTAGCCACAGGGGTCCTTGCAGCATGTCTGGGGTGGACAGACAGGGGCAGCTGTCCTGGATTCCAGCAGCGCTGTCCAGAAGCCTGATGTGATGTCCCAGGAAGACCCCTGCCAGCTGGGAGGCTGGAGCTGGCCAACAGGAGCTCTCAGGGAGGGGGAGAGGGGCTAAGCCTCCTGATGGAAATACTGTGCCCCTCAGACACAGGAGAGCTGGGGACATTCCTCCTGGGTTCCTGGGATGCAAAGGGGACAGGAGGCTACGAAGGAGTCGGGTTTGCCTTGGTGGCCAGGAACAGCCAGAAGGCACCCCAGGCGAGAGCACGGGGTCCTAGTGGGGGTGGTTCTCCCCAGAGGCCCCTGGCACCAAATGGCGAGTTGGTGGGATGGAGGGGCAGGGCAGGACTGGTCCCAGCTCCTGCATGCCACACCACCGAGGCGCCGGGCAGAGTGGCAGCCTGGCCTCCGTCTCCTGTCAGAGGAACATTTACTCCCTTCCTCCAGGGGCTGTTGCCTTCAAGCAGTCAATCCAGGCAAAGGCCCTTAGGACCAGCCCGTCGCGGGCAGCGCTTGAGACTCAGCGTTGTTGTGCGCCTGATTGGAGTGGCTGCCCGCACGTCAGATTTCGTGGCATTAGCAAAAATGACTCCTCTTACAGCTCTCAGAAACATTCTTGGCCCACAAAACACAGGCCTGACTTTCAGAGAGACGGAGGATTCACGAGGGTCCTTTTACCTGAGATCCTCCCAGGGCAGGGGGCCACCTGCGCCCACCGGGAGGACATCCTCCTGCCTCTCCACGGGGGCGTCCAGCCTGATGCCGCAGGGGGTCCGGGGCTGATCCTCCCTGGCCGTTTCTTCTCTCATCTCCCCGGGCACTTGGGGGTGCTGGAAAGGCTGAGGAGCCCCAGGGAGCCTGCCGTCTGGGTGCCCTGCCTGCTCCTCTTCCACCATCGTCGGGGCTGCGGGGGCGACTTGCTGGCAGGCGTGGCGGTGTCTCAGCGTGCTGTCCAGCCTGGCCTTTTTCCCCTACGGAGAAATTTCAGTTCTTCATTACATTAAGAAAAAGTGCAAACGAGGAGAGGTGGGGATGTGGGTGGGAGCCCTTTACAGGAAACGAAGCGATTTGCATTTCAGACTGGAGCTGGGCTGACCAAGGGGCATCCCCGCTGGCCTCCCAAAGACTCCGGGGACTTGTGGACACTGGGGCCGAGCGCAGTGGCTCTCTGCAGGCCCTGGGCCCTGGCGGGGAGTGGCGGCAGGGTGGTCAGGGGCAGCCCGATCACCCCCGCCCCCACCCCCGCTAACACAAGACAGGAACACCCGCCAGGGACTTTCCAAGCTGTCCGAATGGAGTAAAGCCGCCGACTGGGCTGAGAAGGCACATCTGCGCGAGGCTTGCCTGGCTGACGGCTCGCCACCAGGCTCGGCGCTCCACCCGCAGGGCCGCTGCCACGCTGGCGTGCTCCCGGCTCAGTGCGCCCAGCGCCCGGGTGAGGTCGTCCAGCAGCACCTTCCCCAGCACCCAGGAGAGCTGGGCCACCGCCACGAGCCTCTGGCTCATGCTTTCTGCAGAGAGAGCAGAAGCTGGCGTCCGGGAGGCTCACGTCAGCCCGCCAGCGCCTCTCTGCACCCCTGCATTACGGGGCCACGGAGACATGAAGTCCTGTCCCTCCCGTCCCTGCCACGTGCTGAAGAAGTTCCCCGACCTCACAGGGTCCTGTCCGGCGGGCATGACCTTGCCGCCGAGGGCAGCTGAGGGGCCAGTGTCGGAGGCCCCGCCTTCCACGGCGCATGTGCCTGACTGTTCTCTGGCCACAGACCCTGGTTCCCTCCTGCACGAGGAGAAGCCGAACAGGGAGCCGAAGTTCCCTCCAGCTAGGGAGGGCGGGACAGTGACAGCCAGGTGCAGAGAAGCTGCTGTGCCCTTGACCCTGCCCTGGGAAGAGCTGGTCCCGTGGGAGGGGCGCTCAGTGCTGGGGCAGGCGCAGTTCCCAGCAAGTTCTGGACCCCTGCTCCCCACTAGAACAGGGCGCTGCTGCCCTCATGTCCCTTTCCCCGTGCGGAGGTCTGGGCGTGTCCCCAGCCTAGGGCACAGGCCAAGCAGAAGGAGCCCTTCTGGGGGCCCTCGCCCCTAAACTCTCCTTCACTCGGGACGCCGGGGGTAGCGGTGGGGCGGCCTGGCTGAGGGCTGTACCCGGCTCCTGTGAATCCTCCTCTCCGGCGTCCACTGGGGCTCCCCGAGTCGCCCGTCTCTCCGCTCCTGAAGAGCACCAGAGAAAAGTGAAATCCACGGCCACGGGAAACTCCCATCTGTTTTGATTTACATTTTTACAAAGTCCCACCCATCCCCGTAAGGGTGACTACGCGTCTGGGTGTGTTGATGGGACGGTGGAAATCAGGGTCCATGTTAATCTGTGAAACGCTGTGGGAACGCGTGGGGCCCCTGGTCCACCACGGGCACTGCCGTGGGTGGCGCCCCTGGACCTGGTGGCTCTCGCTGGGCACAGCAGGCCCGGCCGACACCTGAAGCGGCAAGCGGGGCTCCTGCTGAGTGTGTCGGGTCCAGGCTGAGCGGCCCCGAGGGCCTCAGCCAGCAGGGACAGGCCACGTAATCATCCCGCCAGCTCTGGTCTGGGCTTGGAAAAACGCTTACCCCTCCCCAGTATCTCAGACTCGCAAGATGGCCCGTCGGCAAATACCCCGTTGTCTGTGCTGAAGGGCTCTCCTCCGTCCAGCCCCCGTCGTGAGCGTGCGCAGCAGCCCCCCTGCCTCCTCTCCGAGTCTGGTCGGTGGCCTGCTCGCACCACAACTGCTTGGCGCCCCTGTTTCCTCCCGGCCCGTCTGCCCTTGACAGTGGCCACACACACCCTGGCCGTCGACGGTACCTCCACAGGGCCGCCGCGGGACCCCCTCCTCGACGGGCGCGTCTCTGCCCAGCCCTCCTTCATCCTGCCGCCGCATCCTCAGGGCGGACCGCGCGCTGTTGGTCCAGGCGTCGTGGGCGAGCTGCAGACAGTCAGAAGGCACCTGGCTCCTCCGTGGTCTCCCGCGCCCCGGGGCCCAGACCCTCCCATTCTTCGAAAAGGTCACAAGATCTAATTAGAGCCTCTGCTAACTGTATGTGCTCGTTGTCGGTAAGCCTTAAATAATAAAACTCAGACCAAATGAGACTAATCAGGGGAGATGGCAAATCGATGTCATATTTGTTCCAGGTAATTTCCTCCTAGAAGAGAAAGGGCTCGGAGGCGCGGGTGGCGTGCATGTCGGAAGCGTTTAACGGTTCTGGACCTGGGACATCAAAGTCAGCCCCAGAGAATTGTGCTGGGTGATCCCTTTCCTTCCTGGAAAAGCGGGGCTGTTGGGTACAAAGGTTAAAGGGGTGACTGCCTTTCTTGTGTCTGCTTTAAGGAGACTTTTGTCAAAAAGAAAAGCAGATTCCTTAAGACAGGAGCAGAGAGTTTAGTAACATGGGGGGTTCTTTTTTCTTCCTTCAATGTGTTTCTGAGTGATGACCTTCAACAAACAGCCACACTTCAGAAAAGTCCATAAGTCACAGGAATGCAGAAGACACAGCGCACACAGAGGCCTGGGGAGGAAGGGCTCTAAAACCTCCTTCCATCCGTTTGTCCTTTTGCCTGCATATCCCAAAGATGCTGGCCGACATCTCAGAGGGCACCTGTGCCCCAGGTGGCTTTGCCGTGTGCAGCTGTGACAACGGGCATAATTCAGAGCAAGACCAGCAGCTCACCTGAGTGCCACAGAAGGATGAGTTGGCCGGCTTCGCGGGGATTCCTTCGCGAACACGCGGGAGGGGTCCCCTCAGCCGGAAGGCCCCCTCCGCGCCACCCCACCGCGAAGCACCGGCTCTGCGCCCCCGCAGTGGCCAGCCTCCCAGCAACCCTCGTCCTTCCCACAGGCAGAAATTCCCAGGGACCCACACGGAGCTGGGTGCCGTCGCTTCCAGGCCGCGTTCTGCATATGGTCCCGTCATGTCTTCGGCGCACATGGCGGAGCTCGTGGGATACGTGTCCCCGCTGCCGGCTGCACTGGGCCCTCACCTGGAAAGCGGTTTTCGGCTTTGGCAGATGAACCTCCCCTTTGGCCTCACTGCTGCCTTCTACCTCCTCCTCCTCCTCCTCGCTGTCGGTCTCGAAGAGGCCGTAGCTACCATCCTGGGCCACTAGGAAACAGGCAGCAGAAAGGCTGGGACGCCCGTCCTGCCCCCGGCCCCACCTCGCCTGAGACAAGTCCGTGGCGAGGACCCACGGGGCGCGCTGGTTGTGTGGGGCTTCCTCCCCGGGGCGCGCTCTGATGCCCTGGCTTCTCCTGGCAGGCTGACATGACGTCTTCTGCGGACACTTGGCATCGACCCTGGCGGGGTTCTGTCCCCTGATCTCGCTGCTGCGTCAGCCCAGGAACTTCAGCTGCAGGTGCTCAGAGCCGGCACCTGTCGTCACGCTGCCCAGCAGGCAGAGGCAGGGACCGGCCCCCCGCCACCCAGCGGGCGCTCAGCTGTTTGTTTCTATTGTCCTGTGGGGTGTCGAGCACCTGCTCCCTGTCGCATCCTGGTTGCTAAAGTGGCCGGCCCGTCCCAGAGACCAGCCTGTCTGAGGAGCCCTGCGGAAGCCCCAGGTCCACATGCCCCCAGAGCTTGGTCTTCTGAGGGGCTGTGTGCCCGACAGCTCTCTGAGCCCTAACTTACCAGAGGGATGCTCTGCCCACGGCCGCCACCACTGAGTCTCTTCACCGCCCGCTGCGCTGCCGTCACCTAGAGCGAGAGGAAGCCACATGTCAGCGGGACCCCCTGGACGCTGGACCCGGCTGTGGCCCCCGCAGGAGGGGCGCGTTGGCCATCTACGGGAGGAGCTGGAGTCCACACACTGGGCTTCGTTAACCTCCTGACACAATTATTCCTGCAGAGCAGTCGCTGCACTTAACCTGTGAAAAGGAAACATGCGGACAACTTAAAATAAGGCCCTGTTTTCAGGGTCCGTCTACCCGTGAGTGGACCGTCTCTGCTTCCAGAAGATTCCTCAGGGAGACATCACGGCAGCGACACTCAGGAAGGCCAGTGCTAGGAGTTCCCCAAACTTGAAAGTCCTAGAGTGGACTCTCTTTCCTTAAAAGCACCATCATTCCACCTAGTCACTGATTCAGACTGTGTCTCCCAGGTAGGAAAGTGAACCCATAGATCACACTCTCGTGTGAATCGCCAGGTGACGTGGAATCACCTGTCACCCTCGCCATGGCTGGACGGGGGTAACGTAATATTCTTCCACTCGCTCAGCTGCGAGACGAGACAAGCCAGGCTGGTGCAGAGGATGCCGTCAGAAGGGCACGTCTGGACCGGGGGCGTCGATTTTGCAGGTGGAAGGGGGTCCCGGGGGCTTCATGGCGCCTGGAGCTTCACCCGCGTCCAGTCTGCATGTCCACACAAGTGGGCTGAGACAGGGCGGCTCCTCTCCCACGACTTTGACAGCTGCGTCCCTTTTCTCCCTGGCTTGGGGGAGGGGCCGGTGGAGGAGGGACCAGCTGCCCGTCCCTGTCCCTGTCTCTAGACCACCGGCCAGCTCCTCCTCAGAGTGGGACTTACCTCCCACACAGGCTGGCTGCAGGGCAGTGACTTTCCTTTGCTTCGCTTTGATTTTCTCCATCCTGGCAGTCAGAGAAACAGAGAAATGGGGGGTTGGGGACTCAGATTTGATCAGGCAGCAAAACAGCCTTCTGCAACATTTCTGTGTCATTTAAAGTTCGAATTTCAAAAGTCTCAACTCTAATTCATTCGCTTTTAAACTTCACCTCATCCGAAGTCAGTGACGACATTCAACTGAATGACCTACATCATTTCCCCCTAAAGTGCATTCAAATAACGGAAATTTTAAGCGAAAAGAGCATTCATCGGCGCGCCGCCCTGGAGCACCTCCTGGGGCTCGCATGACGTAGCAGAAAACTGCTCTTGGCGCAGACCCAGCAGAGCCAGTAGTCTTTGGGGGACTGAGTTTGGCCACAGAGGAGGCCGAGCCATCCAGACCTCAAGGCCTCACCTCGTCATCTGAAGATCACATCTGGGCAGGTGTCCCCCCGAGAACGCCTGTTCCCAGCACTCTCCAGAGCCCTGCCTCCATTTTCCAAGTTAGAAGCCTCTGCCTGCAATTTCCTGCCACCTCCGTCCACTGACCGACCCACACTCATGACTCATTAGTGCACTGCACGCCGAGCACGGGCTTCCTTTCGGGGGCTTCCAGAACAAGAGACGGACACAGGGGGGTCTGAGCAGATGGCAGAACCTTCAGAAGGACAACCTTCCAGGAAAGGAGAACCCCAAACCTAACTGCTTCGCGAGGGCCCACTCAGACTTGCTCTCCTCTTCTCTAGCACGTTCCAGCGCCTTGTGCGAGGCCAGCTCCAGCAGTTCAGCGCCCCTGTTGTGCAAAAAAGAAATGCAAGCAATCGTCTGTGCCCCGGTAACACCTCTGGGGAGGCTGCTGGTGGAACAGCACTGTCCGTTTGACGCCAAAGTTCGGGAGGGTTGGTCTGATTGTCAAGTCGGACGAGGCCAGTCGGCTGCCCCAGAGGAAGCCTTTCCTCCGTTCTTCCCCACGAGCGGGAGCCCCAGAGCACAGACACGGAGCACAGCTCAAGAGCTGAGGACACAATCCAATCCTCCCGTGTGTGTGCAGGGCCTGAGGGGCCGTGGAATCTGAGGGGACACTGTGTCCCGGGCCCGTCTGAATTCTGGAGGACCGGTCTGCCAGAACGGATGGGGCAATGCCCTTGAAACGGAAACCCTGCACAGATCGTCCCTCCATCAAGGAAAGAGAACAGACAGACCCAGGGCTGGTGATGATCCGTTTGGTGTCAGATGAGGGTGTCAGCAAGGGCTGTCAGGTCAGCTGGGCCAACAGTCATTTAAACAAGGACGGAGCCTCAGATCAGGATGGGGGCCACCCGGGCAGGTCCCCAGCACCGGGATCTGCAGACGGGCCGAGGGGAGACAGCTGGCCTCCGCCACCCTGCCCGCTGAGTCTGACCAAGCTTGGGTCCACGCGGCCCCGGGGTTCTGGCCACTGCCCCAAAGGCCGGCAAAGAGACCAGCAGACCCTGTCCTTTTTCTATGCTGGGTTGTCCCAGATCTCATTGTCCTCCAGTGCGGGGCCCACAGAGGTGACCAGACCAAGTCCCGGGGATGGAGCTGAGTGGGAGGGCGGAGTGGGCCGGGGCGGGCCAGGGTTCCCGTGTGTCCTCTGGGGCCCTGCCGTCTGAGGTCTCTGTCCTGGTACCTGTGCGCCAAGGCCCTGGTGGCCGCCAGTTCCGCCACCACGTGCAGGTGGTAATAGCTCAGGAAGATGCGTCGCTGCAGGAGCAGGAAGGCAAAGCACACGCCGTCCCAGAGGATCCCCGCTTCCTCTGTGGGGGGCTCACAGGGCCCATCCTCGGGGATGGCTGCGTGGAAGACAGAGAGCCCGGCTCGTGGCCAGAGCCTGGGGGCATGGAAGCCAGCGCTCACTGGGCCAGTCCTGCTCTGCTTTGGACCATGTGGACGGTCCTTTCGTCCGTTTTCTCTCCTCCTTCCCCTCCTGGCCCCACGCTGGCCCCGCAGGAGAGGAGCTGCCCGCGGAGCAGCCCCCGCCTCCCCCCACGCCCAGCGCCACCCTGGCTGCCCTGCCTCACGAGGGCGGGCAGGGAGCCCGCGGGGTGGGTGCGGGACTGGCCGGTGCCCACAGCGCTGAGCCAGGAGCTCAGCTCCTCGCTGGCAAAGGATGAGCCATGTCTCCTCACGTGTTGCCGAGACTCACTCGGAGACACGGCGAAAGCAGACGGGCAGAACCTGGGCCCGCCCTCCCCAAGCAGCGTGGGCATGGGCCGGGGGGTGCTGGCCTGAGGGGGAGCCCCTCAGCGAGGCCACTGATGGATGCTGGGTCTCCAGGCAGAGCCTGGTGTCTGGTCCCTTCTTTTCTTTCTGTTCGGTGCTTGATTTTCCTGAGAGAACTGGTGTCTCCCACTGTCTAGCGGCGTTAACCAAGGCCTTGCAGAGAGCAGGCGGGCAAAACCACCAAGCAGAGCTTGTGAACTTGGGATCCTGACTCCACATAACTCAGCAGGACTGCACCTACTACCTAACCAGGAGCTGGGGTCGACGCCCGGGGAGCCGGGGCATGGGGGAGGGTGGGCGCTCCTGGGAGCTGCTGAGAGCGACGCGGCCACATGGGAGATCGCTCACACGCGTCTTCCCCGTCAGCTCACGCGTGCACACACGTGGATGAGAGAAAGCAGGGAGGACGAGATAAAGCCACTGTGGGTCTAGGGATGGGTACAGGGGGACCGCTGTGCTCTCCTTGCGCGTCTTCTCCAGTCCGACCTTGCTCCTGCCGAACCGCGGACTGTGCGCCAGCTGGGGCCATGCGCGCGGTGATCCGGACTCACCGACTCGGTGCCCTGGGGCTGTGCAGGACATGCCGAACGTGTGCACCAGCCAGCAGTGGGACGCCAGCAAGGACTCCTGGTATGCACACGAGCCCACCTGCGACAGGGGAGAAGTGTGGGGCAGCCTGGCCATGCCGGGTCCGCCACGTCAGTCAGTGTCATCTTCCACGAGTCTCTGTCGTAACCTCGACCGTGCCCGTCACACAGCCGAGCAGTGATTGGCTGTTCAGCCAGAGGCCTAATCATGCTCCTTCCCGGGACACACGCAGGGTTAACCCAGAGGCCACAGAGCAGCCTTCCGTGCTGAGAGGAATGAGCAGACGGAGTGGAGCAGCCGCGGGCGGGGAGCCAGGAGCAGGCCGTCCCCATCTCTGCTCTCGTTCAGGGTTCTCACCTGCGGGGTCACCGCATCAGCCGAGACTCCGTCTCGTGCCCGTGATGTGTAATCTTTACAAAGGGGGACCTCTTGGCCAGGAGGAGGATGAGGGCCCAGATGTCTGACCCAAGGACACTGGTATCCCGCCCGTGGAGACGCAGGGAGATAAATGGATACATGCATATCGCCATTGCAGTAAATGCTAGTTTCTCTGACAGGCGGTCACCCAGAAGGTCCAGGCTGACGAGGACCACTGTTCTGAGGGATGACCTGAGGCTGGGAGACCTGCAAGGCACGGCTCCGCTGTGCTGACGCGGTTCTAAAGGGCAACCACGTTGGAAGTGCACTGCGTGCGCAGATCAGACCGGGGAAAGCATGGGCCCAGGAGACGGGGCCTGAGCGAGCTGGTGCAGCGGGGCTGGCCTCTCCCTCCTGTCTTCTTCCCGCTCTGCTGCCGCCTCCAGTCCTCCCAGCCAACATGGAGGCGGGGAGGAAGCAAAGGGTCTCTCCAGACCCTTGCGGTTTTCAGGCTCAGGAATTCTTTAGCCTTCAAACTGCTAATTAATCCACTTTGTTCCATGTATTCAAATGCAGCTGTCTTTTGACAGGCGCCCAGCTCATAGGACATGTTCTGTTAGGATGAGCGAACAGCGCCGCGGGCTCCAGGGTATTAGCTGGATCACACGCCCTCCCTCCCACCTCCCAAGCGCCCTTCAGCTCAGAGCCCTTCAATATCACAGCATCTCCCAAGAGCACGGGCGATATCATGCGTGACCTGTGGGGAACCCTTCCACATTTTTCCGCCTTTGGTAAACATATCTTTGAAAGGGCCTTTTAGGACTACTGTTGGTCTTGGCAGACCCTTTGTTAGGGCGTTAAGACCGTCAGGCTGGGAAAACAAAGAGCGACCTTGAAGGAAGCGCTGTCCCCTACCGACAGGAGTGTCTTCACCGCCACCACAAGCACTGAGTAGGCGATCAGGCGATCCCATGGCCGCAGAATGACCTTCACGGGCTTCAGGAGGAGGCGCCTTCCATGCAGCATGAAGTACCCACAGGCCACCAGGTACCCGGCACCCAGGATGTTGACTCGTGTCGTCCCCGCAAGAAACAGCAGGCAGAGCACGAACCAGAAGTGGTACCGGAAAAGCGCCACTTTCACCAAGTCCAGATACGACCTGGAAGAGTGAGGGGGAATAAAAGAGAGAGGACGCCATGGATGGACCCACTCGTCCATCCCATGAGGCCTCTTAAAACAGAAGAAAGCTGAACACGGAGGAGGAGCGTGAAACGCAGCGCTCGGGGACCCCGGCCAGCGCCCAGCGGGCGGGCAGCCCTGTGAGGACAGGCCCACCAGCGACAGTGAGCGTCCAGTGGAGGCTGCTCTCCGGGCGCGTGGGCCTGAATTCACAGATGTGTGAGGCCCCACAGCCACCGCCACGATGGACATGGAGGCTGTGTCCCATTCTCTAAGTCACCTGCATCCGCTGTGGTCAGTGCCGGACCCCACTGTGGGCGCCCAGAGATGTTTTCTGTCCTGATAACGTTGCCTTTTTCAAAGGATCACATAAATGACACCAACTAAGTGTCGCCTTTTGTGTCTGGCAAGCAAAGTGCTCTTGCGGGTCATGCGCCGTCCGGCGAGCATCCTGGCGGGGTGCGGGGCTGTGTGCGACGGACCACGCAGTCCGTCCCCCGTGCGCCGGCGCTTAGCAGTCGGCAGTCAAGCTGCCGGGGGCAGCGGGATTTCACGTGGAGCTAAGTTCCCGTTCCGTGGGGAAATCCCCAGAGCGGAACGCCTGGGCCACACGGCCAGGGGACATCTGCCGCGTCAAGGACTTGGCCATTGTAACAACTGAGCGGGGCAGAGAGCATCTGACGTCTCCTTCGCGTTTCCCACGCGACTTCTGACCATCTTCTCAGCTCGCTGAGTAGCGCGCTCTCTTTCTCCACGTCTTTTGAAATCTTTGGCCCCTGTAAGCACTTGCATCGTTTGTTTCTGGAAAGATTCTTTACCTGCTCGGGATAGAAGTTCTTATCCGACATCTGTACACCTTTTTGCAGCCTGTGTGATCTTTTCGTGACTGTGATGGCGTCTTTGGAAGAGCAGACTCTTTTGCATGTAGAGGAAGCCAGCCGACCAGCGTTTTCCTGTTAGCACTCAGCGTCCTGTGTGCGAAATCTGTCTCCAGCCCCAAAGCGCACAGTTTTCTAGTTTGGGGTTTTGTGTTGAGGTCTAGTGTTCGTTTCAAGTTAATTTTCTATGTGACGTGAAGAACAAATAAAAAGCACTTTGCATTTCAGGGTTCGGTTGCTGTGCATTTATGTTTAGATAGGGACGCGAAAGTCGGTGCTTTCTGACCCCCGGGCCACTGTTCCGAGGTGTCGCCTTTCACCAGCAGCCGCGCACGAGCTGGGGACTGCACTCTACAATGAGCCCGGAACTCGCATTGTATTCCTCTAACTGTTTTCCTCTTTTCAAAAATAGTTCGATGCCATCTAGATCTTTCATTTTCCATATAAAGGTGTTCCTTCCTTTTTTAAAACACCCTGCCAGGATGAGGTCGGGGTCTCTTTCCTGTGGACGCCCCCTGCCCTGAGCGGTGCCTGGGGTATGACTGGCACTCAGCTGATACCGGCGGACGCGAGGCTGAGCGGCAAGCCCCGCCTGCACAGGCTCCGTGACTGGGAGGCGAGGGGCTCCGAAAGTTCTAGAAGATGGCACGGCTACTGTGCAAGCCGGTGGCCATTTCTTCAAACATTAGAGGTGCCTCCTACCGGGTATCTATCTGAAGAAATGAAGACGTGTGCCCACAGGGGCCTGCAGAGCTGCCAGCTCCCAGCTGGAAACAGCCTAGCTGTTCACCTGCTCAGAGGATAGTCAGCAGGTGGGATAAACGTTCACACAATGGAATACTGCTCAGCAACCCAAAAGAATGGTCTGCAAACACACAGCCGAGCGAATGGACCTCAAAACTCTCACAGCGAGCCAAGGAAGCCCGGCGGCCAGAGGGGCGCACCCTGACCCACCAGACAGGCCTCGAGAGGGAGAAATGCGCTCAGCGTTTGTCTGGACGGGGTGGAAACTGGCGGGGGCTGGGGGCTTGAGGGACATCTCTGCCACGACGGAAGAGCTCTCTGCCTTGATATTCATCCATCACAATGGACTGAGCGTTGTGATCAAGACCTGAGCTGTATATAAACTAGAAGTCAACTCAGTTCTTTTCATCCAAAGACAAAAATCATTGTGACGTCTTCTCCAGAGGGGACGTTCTGGGGACACGGGACCAAGAGGGGGTGTCGCCCACGCTCCCTGAGGTGCTCTTACCGGCAGAGGATGAAGTTGGGGACAGGGCTGAGCTGAGCGAGGTCTTCGGGCCTCAGCTCCTGGCTGATCTCCAGGTTGTCCCCCGCCAGCGCCCTCACGGCGGCTCTGTTCTCACTCACAAACACTTGCCACTGCAGGGCGGCCCCGAGGAGCAGCAGCAAGTCAACTGTGGACACGGGAGAAGGGGGGTTGCGTCTCCCCGGGTGGCTGCCCAGTCCTTGCTCTTCGGGGCCTGCGGGCTCGTCCAGGCTGAGTCCACCCCGCAGCGGGTCAGGAGCATGGGCGGGGAGGCCCTGTGCTATGGGTGCTCGCTCGACCTGTCACCGGCTTCCCACATCGCCACCTCCTTGGTGGAGCGGCCAACAAGAACACCGTGGGCACTTCCAGGAGCCAGTGGGGACCCCAAAGGCTCGTGAGAGAGCCGTTCCCTGCAGCCCCTCACCTCCCTCAAAGAATGAGCCCAGGATCCGGGCAGAGAGACGGGCGCTCCCTGAGGACCTGGGTGGGACCGAGAACTGGGTGGTTGTAAGGTGGCGCCAGGCACAGGGTTGGCTCTGCCCGCATTGGTGGGCGGGTGATGCAGAACGGATATCGCTTGGGGCAGAGTTCAGGGGGAAAGGGAGGCGGGATGCGGGGAAGGGAAACGCCGCTCCCACGTTCACGGCCGAGTGGGTCAGAAGGCGGTTACTGTCTGGGCCGAGAAGACCACCCTGTCGAGAACAACGTCAGGGCCCTTCGTGAGCCCCGAGGTACTAACTTACCAAGGCCACCTTCGGGAAGGCCTTTGTTAGAGCTGACGTGAGGAAATCGTCTCTGCAAATCAGCCATCCACTTTTTATTTAGTATCTCACTAAATGTCTGCCTTTTAAATCATCTCCGGAAAGCCCTACTCCCCCACCCCATAGGAATAGTGCTGATGAATTAAAATTCTCTCCAATGCAGGCATTTTTTAATTAGATTGAGACCTTGGACCCGGGTAACTATATTTCTTCGCCGAGTCCCGTCCGGGTGATTACACGAGGAAGAGAGGGAGAAATGTCGGGGAGAGAAGACTGGCAACGAGGGGAGACTGCCACACGCTTGGCACCCCCGAGTGCTCGGATTCCCGAACCGGAGAGGCCCCCCCGCCGCCGCTCCCCAAACTCACAGAGTAACAAATTGGCATCCGGTTTCTTGGCAAAGTCTGGGAGATACAGCCACTTAATGAGATTTGAACGCGTCTCTGGACTCGCGGCTCTCCACGAGTAATCTGTAAGCGAAGGAGCAATTTTCTTTTTGTCTTCATTATTTTTCTAAACATCATTGAGTCTAGGTCCTATTAATGCCTCTTTGAAAGGATAGGGAATGACTAAGATGTCGGCTACGATTTCAGGGTCAAGAGAAAGACTTTAAAAAAAGACAATGCAGAGAGAGGATGCTGGAAACTTCTTCAAAAACCCTGACCCCTGACGTGTCTGGGGAACCCGGTTCTGTCTGCCTCGTGGTGTTGGGGGTCCTCCTCAGAGACAACTGTCCACCATCTGCACTCTGCAGGGGCCTGACTAGTCGTGACCTGCAGGCAGGGGGCCCAGGTCACTCCCCACTTTGGGGGCTGGGAAGCAGGGTAAGAGGGTGAGAGCAGCATGTGGGAGGGGCCACGGGCTCAGGTCAACTTGGGGGAGACCAGGAAGGGAAGACTGGACCGCAGACGTGGGACTGTGTCCAAAGAGGAGACGGGGCTAATGGGGGTGTAAGAAGAGAAAGAAAAGGAGAAAATGAAAGAGAATTGGAAGGAACAGGTGAGGGGTAGAGAGAAAGAAGAGGAGGAAAGGAAGAGCAGTGGGTGGAGGAGGGAAGACAAGAAGTGGGCAGCCTGAGAGTCTCAGTGAGAAAGCAAAGAAGACAGAGGAGATGCAGGACGGGAAGCTATGAACACAGCTGTAAGCGCTGGGGAGGTACCTACAAGAGAGCAGAGGTGTCAAATTGGACTCAGGACAAGACGTGAATCCTGGCTGTGTTGAGATAAGATGACCCAAGGACCTCAGGTCTCAGGCTGCAGACCACGTTCTCCTGCAGCCTGTGCCACCGAGAGCTTGTGACCTGAAGGGCCGGGTACCGGCCGGTGGGCAGCTCCACGCCTTTCCTCCCAGCCTCAGCTTCCCCATCTGTACAATGGGGATGGGGAGGCTGCTTAACTGGACCTAGTCAGCTTGCACGAGGAGAGGAGTGGGGCACGGTGCTGGGCATTGTCCTTCTGCTTTCCGCTCCTTTCGCTTTAATTTGCTTCTTGGGACAGAGTTGGCCCAGCTCTCTCTCGAGGTGAGTCTGGCTTAGAGAGGGAGGGCTGTTCTCCATTGCAATGGCAGTGGAACATTCATCTCTAAACAGATCACCCAGGTGTTGGGCCACGTCCTTTCTGAGGCCCCGTAATTCCTCAATGCAGCCCTTATCTATAGGGACTGAGGCAGGGAACCCTCTCTCCCCAGCCTAAACACCCCAAGGCATCCACAGCAAAGGCAGCATTTGCTGAAACCCAGCATTTCCCCCAAAGCGTCCGTGGTGGGCAGGCGGCGCCTTACCGAGGCAGAGTGCCGGGGGCAGCCCGAGACACAGGAGGTACTGGAAGATGGCAAGGCCAACGAGGAAAGCACAGTATCGGGGCCAGGCCTCAGCGATGGCCTTTCTCCGCCGAAGCTTCAGCAAATACATCAGCCAGATGACGTGGATGAGGGAGTAGAAATCCATCCGCTGCCCAATGGTGTTGAGGGCCATCACCAGGCACAGCTGAAACGCAGGACGAGAGACAGAGATAGACCCATGAACACCAAGTAGGACGGGGACGGGATGGCCATCCGGCACCAGGGATGAAGCTCGCTCGGACGGAGGGCGGAGGGGGAGTTGGGCCCATCCCATTTGTTTGGCTTTGCTTTATTCTTTTCCAAAGCACCCCATCGCCCAGAAATTCGTTACAACCCTGTGATGTATGAGCAAAATGGATGAAGAGCAAGACACGATTTGTCAGTCTGTCCGGAGGGAAAATGGAGCTGACTCCGCGGACCAAGTTGTGACACTGGGTTGGGGAGACTTCACCAGAGGAGAAATCCACCTCCCCGTTTTGGAGACTGGCAAATTAGAAAAAATAATAATCAAGCATTTTTCTTGCCACTTTAGAAAAAGAACTGTGTCTCAGGGAGACGAATGAGTTGGCAAGCGGCTGTTTCCCTTCCCGTTAATAAATAAAGAGGACAGTGTGGACTGGAAATCACCCCTGAAATAAAACGTGGGGATGTACTCAGCAAACTCTGGATTCTGCACGGCGGCCCAGCATTTCCTCAGCTTCCTTCAGCCAACCTGCCCAGGGACAGAATCTGTCGATTAAGAGCTTAGCGCTCAGCAGCCACGCCACCCGTGAGGGTGCCTGGGCCTCCCTTGGGTCCTGCGTGACACACATCTTCCCGGAAAGCGAGGCGCCTCTCAGGGAGAGCTGGACTGGATCGGCTATTTGGTACTGAGGGAGTGTTTATTTAGGGGGTGCGATAATCTAGTGCTTTCATGTTTTGTGCAGAGCCTGCGTCCTTTAGCGTTAGGCACAGCATGTGACGCGTCTGCCAAAATAATCTATGGGCGGGGGAGGAGGAGAGGGAGCAATGGAGAACTGCAGGATTGGAGTGAGACACGGGAGGCCTTCTGATGTGTTCTCTCTGCTTCTGGAGATGTTTGATTCAAATGTTCCTGGTTTCAAAGCAAAGTAAAAGTGGTGCAACCTGTCGGAGTAGTGGTTGAGCAATCGCCTCCGAAGGAACGCAGGCCGCACACCCCTGGCTTCCAGTCCCAGGTCGGGCGGCGGGGGCGGGGCGGGCGGGAGGTGGGGAATCACCAGTGTGAGCAACTCAATGGAAATAAAATAGTAAAATAAAATGTTTCTTCCTCCTGTCTCTTCCTGCCTGCCTGCTCGCCTTCATTCCTGCCTGTGTCTTTCCTTTAAAACAACAAAAAAAGGCCAAGTACAAGCAACGGCCTCGGAAGGGGAGGTGGGCAGGGACGTCACCTCCAGCCCAAACTTGTAGAACCCGTGTTCGAGGAAGCAGTGCAGGGCGTGCCGCAGGCCCCTGTCCAGGCGTGCCCGAGTGGCTCCGGCGGCTCCGGAGCCCGTGAGGGGCTGCAGCTGCTGCTTGCGGAGCCGGTGGAATCTCTGGTGCCGGCTCACCGTCACCTCCAAGGTCATGAGGGCCAAGATGGCCAGCTGACTCTGCCAAGCAAAGGAAAGCTCGCATCAGTGCTGCTGATCAAAGGACCGTCTGGCAGCAAACCAGTGGCGTGTTTACCGGGACGCACCCCCGCCCGCTCCGACCTTCCACAAAAGTGTGGGGTGAACGCTGACACCCTTCACTGCCCAGCCGGCCGGCCCCTCCCAAGAGAAAGGGCCAGTTTCGGCCCCGGCTCCTCCGATGGGGCCCTGCTGCCCAGCCCAGGCTGACCACAGGGCTGACGGTGGGCCCGCTCTTGCCGAACGTTTCTTTCCCGTTCTTCCTGGAAGAGACACTCTCCGCAAATTCCTAGCTATTGATTTTCCAATCAATCAAGGTGGGGATTGTGTCATACACTTATGACTCTGGACAGGCTGGGAATAAAAAGCCGATCTGATAGACACATTGACACTCTAGGTCGTATGGCTCAGTCACGGCGTGGATACAACCACGGCGCCTGTGCCCGCGCCTCGCCCCTGGCAGCGGGCTGGAAGCTGCTGCGGTCCGTCCTGCAGGAGGATGAGTGAAGCGGTGAACCGTCCTAAACGGGCTTCTTCCTGTCTCTTGCCGCAGCCCTGCCGGGCGTCTCCCCTGCGCCCAGGAAGACGTCCTACTCGGGGCAGAACCACCAGCTCTGAGATGGGGCAACAGAGGGATTTGCTGCTGAGAAGCTTCGTGAAAGCCAGGCCGTTGCTTATAAATATGCTGTGTTGTCCCTGCTGATTATCTGGCACTGACATGAGGAGGACTCTGCCGCGTCCGGCCACGGGGAGCCTCCCGTCTGCCCTGCGTGCTGCGGCTCGGGCCGCTTGCGAGAGGCTGACGGTCTGAGATGGAGACGAGGTCTGCTTGGCGCTCTGACACCGCACTGCCATCCGCATGCCTATGCAGATGCTACCAGGCTCCGGGCCGCCTCTCACGGCCACATAGACACGCTCTGTTCCCAGCAGCCTTCCCAGCTGTGCGGAGACCGCCTCTGCATCCTCTCGGCAGATTAGAGGACGAGACTAAATAGTCCTCCGTCTGAGGGTTTGTGTGTCTGGTTCACCCTTTTCCAGGGCACTGGGGCGCAAGGTCTGGAGTGGAGATGGTCACCGATGAAGGCGGACACGCTTTCAAATGTCTGACGGTGAAGGCCCAGCTCTGCAGATGTCCCCCGACAGGAACCCGGGGTGCCCAGGGTGATGCGGAGGATCATGGAACACGGCCCAGCTCTCTACAGTCCTTTGTCCAACTTCTTGAGTGTCTGGTTGCAGGAACTGGGTTCTGCTCATCCCTGACTCCTTAAGAGGATGTTGAACCTGCTGTTCCAGGTGGGCCTTCCTCCTCCTCTGCCCCTTAAGGACCTGGCACTGTGTGCCACCGGCCGAGAGGGCCTGAGACACGCTCACCCCCGCCTGCCGGTCCTTCTCGGTGACCCTGGGCACGTATTTCCACCTCTTGGAGTCCCACGACCCTCCTCTGGACGCCCCTTCAGCCTCAGGGCAGAGTGGTAAGAGTTGGGATCCCAAGAGACGGCCCCCTGCAAGTTCCCGTGTCTGGAAGGGACTCAGAAGGGAGCAGTCCATCTGCCGTCGTACAGCACAGTGTAATTGTCACTTCTGCTAACAGCCTGCCTTTAATATTACCCCACCCTATTCATTCCAGGCTTCCAGAAAAACCGCCGAAGAAGGCTCTCTGGACAAAACGGTCAAAGTGAACAAGCAGACATAAAACTTGGCCTCGAAGCAGTGACAACGCCGTGTCCCCGGAAGGGGTGGGCATGCGGAGCTGATGAGCAGTGCCCGTGGGCCAGGCCTGGCTGGCACGTCACCCTGTCCCATCCTCCTGGCTCACAGACCAGGGGCCTGCAACCCCCCCGGCACCCCATTGTCTGCACCCGCTCACCAGCCCACGTTTCATCCTTACCTTCAGGCAGGGCAGCACGTCGCCATCACACTTCCGCAGCGCTCTGAGCCACTCCGCCAGGTCCACAAGCTGTGAGTCCTCGGCGAGGTGGGCCTGCGGGCGCGTCCCGCCGTCTCGCCTCACCTTGGGGGAGATGGACGTGACCCAGAAGTGACTGACACTGGAGGGTTGCCCGTGAGGGTCTCAGGCTAAAAGACCCCCGGAAGCCCCTGTGCCTCTCTAAGCCTCAGTTTCCCCGCCTGTGATAGCAGGGTTGGCCCAGAGGCCCCTGCACCCTGATTCTTCTCTGCCAGACTGTCTTCCTCCAGCTGAAACTGGACGGCACCCCCTCTTGGGAGCTGGATTCTCTAGCCCAACGCCCTGCCAACCCCTTGCTCCCATGGTGCTCACAGGCCTCTGAGCAGCCTGGGCAGGACTGCACCCCAAGGAGGAGCAGGGTGCTGGCTCTACTGGCCCAAACCCTGAGCCCTGTGGTCGTTGGCCTGCTTCTCAGGAGCCCCCACATCCGCGCCGGCCCCAGCAAAGATGCCTGGCCCAGCCAAGCGAGCCAACGGCCACGCAGTTCCCTGTGCGCCACACCTCCCCACTCCTCCCACCGCCGTCCCTCGCACTGCCAGCAGGCCCCGCACCTCCCACCCTGCACCAGCGGGCCCTTCCTTCCTCAGGCCTTCCCTGACCTGTACCCTCCCTAGCCCCCTTCCCATCTCCCTTCTGGGCAGCTCTTCCCACCGCTGCCAGTTACAGGGTCTCTTTCCTGGCACATCCGTGTCGGCCTCTTTGGAATCTCCTCTTCGGGTCTCCCTGCGTGCCCGCACCCCCCGAGCCCCTAGCTGCACCGCGCCGGCACAGTGGGGACCCTCCATCTGTGTTGGTGAATCTCTGATAAGTCCTCCACCCTTGTCTCTGAAAGGGTGGGCAGGGGACTAGGTGGGTGTCTCCAGGTCGCTGTTTCAGTGGCTGGTTCAGCTCTCTCCTTGGAGAGGCCTCTGCGCGGGCAGGGCCCAGGGCTGGGGCTCAGACGCCGCGCATCCGTGCGGGAGCTCCCGCGGCGCAGGGGCGGCACCCGTCAAGCAGAGCTCACCTCTGTGCAGTTGGAGGAGTAGGCGGCGGGCACCACGCACTCGAGTTGGTACAGCATCTTGCAGACCACCATCACACACGCCCAGACGGTGGAGATGCAGGATACAGACGGGCGTAACGTGGAATAAGGCAAGGACGTCACCCAGAGGATGTAAAAGACAGAGTTCATCAAGGACACCTGCGAGGAAGCCAGGGTTCGTGGGCGCCTTGCCCTGGTGGGTGCTCCTGCCGGTGCTGAGAACATGCAAACTGCAAACTCGGGAGTTAACACACGCCCACTGCGGCCTCAGTACGGGATCAGCCACGTAAGAGAAAAATGCCTGGAAACCCGACTCAGAGTCTCCACAGCGTAACACACATGGCCACTGGTCCTCAGGCCACTGACCTCCTGCAGCGTGAACCAGATGACCAGAAGGGACACGAGCTTCAGGACATGTATTTCCAGAAGGCGCCACAGAAGTACTTGAGTTCCACGCACCATTTCTAGAAGCTTCAGAAAGCCAGTGGTCAGCTTGTCGATGGCCGGGTCCCAGTCCCTTGTGTCCTCCTCTGAGGGGAGAGAAAGGTTTTAACTGCTGCCCCTGCTGGCTCATGGGGTGTCCTTCCCTGTTCGAAAGGACTCGGAGCCTGGGGGCGTCAAAGGAGGCCAGACGCAGCAGAGAGCGCCAGCAAGAGGCTGATTTGTCATTAAGGCTGCTCTCCAGTAAAACCCAGAGCAAAGCAAACCCGTCCCCAAGTTGGGCCCCGGATCTCTGCCCCCAAAGTTGTCTGCCTCACGCCGCGTCCTAACAGTTCTCCCTGTTTCAAACATCTGTTCATGTTCCTGTTTGTCCTTTAGGCCCAAGGTCGGCAGCCTGTTTCTCTACAGGGTCACGCGGTCATGGTTTTAGTCTGCTGGCCCATGGTCCCTGTCACACCACCCTGCTCTTGAAGAATTAGGCAGCGTCGTTGCCCACAGAGACAGGCGTGGACACGGGCCAGGCCAGTTTGCTGACCCTGACCAAGACTGTGAATCCCTTGAGGGAAGAGACACCAATTCTCTTCTCTCTCCCTCCCCTGCCCCACATTTTATCAGGCGCCTGGCAAAGAACATTTGCTCCAGGCACATCAGTGAAAGCACAAATGAAGAAAAACCAGACTAAGTGCCCAAGAGTAGTTTAAGTTTAACAGCTCCCCAAAGTAGTCTTTCTGCATTTTCTATTCTTAATCATTGAGAAAGATGGGGATTCAGCAAAAATGAAAGACACACGCGTAGGCCGAGCTATAGGACGCGTCCAGCGCCATGCGGAGTCCCTGTTTATTCTGACACCAGCACATGCATGGGCTCCAACCACTGGCAAGCAGCTGGTTCGCCAAGTGGGCAGGAACTCTGTCCCTTCTCCTCTGCAAACCATTTTAATCGAAAGGGCAATGGCATCGGCCAAGCCAGCCACAGTGAGCGGGTCACAGAATTCTGAATCCGTGGGCCAACTAATGTGGCCGGCCCCACTCTGGGGAGGGAGGAAACGTGACAGCTCAGCCGAGAGCCAGCAGGCCGGTCAGAGGGGGACATCTGGGCCTCCCCACCTCCCGGGAAGTTGGCTGCCCCCCGGCGCGTGTCCCCAAAACAAAACATGAGGCTATGCTGTAGATCAACAGCCTGCATGGATTTTTCGTTTCCCTGCAGCGACCGTTTGCCTGAATGCCCAGGATTCGCAGCAGCAGCCACAGCACCATGCAGGACTTGTGTGTGCTGGGGACCTCTCCCACCTGCCGGTGCCTTCCTCCTGAGCTGTCCCTCCTCTGGTTTCCGTTCGCTTCGCACGGCACCGCGCGTTCTGTCCGCAGAGTTCGCCTTCTTCTCCCGGCTGAGTCCCAGGTTAAAGAGGAAAGGCAGAGCTCTCTTAGGCTTTTCAACATGAGGCCTGTTTTAGCAAAGCCCGTGGGTGTGATGGGCCAAGCCTCAAGCAAGAGGGGCAGGGCCTCGGCCATTTGAAAAAATCTCGTCTGCACCGCCGGAATCTCGTGAACGCTTTTCTGACATTCTCGAGGAAACGCTGCGTCCCGGCATCTAGCTGGAGGAATGCATTTTCCCTCCTGCTTGAGCTCTTACCTCGTCTGGAGTTCACGAAGTGTAGCCTTAAGCCTGAAAAAGGAGAGGAGAGAGGTTCTGCTGTTTGAGAAGTGTTCACGTCCTGTTGGGTTCATTTCAGCAGCAAACTTTCAAATCGATTCATAAGAGTTTATTCATCTATTAACCGCACAAAGTGCGCACTGCGAAGGCAGAGACATGGAAGTCAGTCTCCCTCCCAGCTGGGCCCTCCCGGGGTTTCGTGGGGAAACCCTGCAGCGAGCTCTGCAGGAGCCGGTGGGCCCATCTGCCTCCTACGAATGGCAGCAGGCTCCCCGCGCCGCTCCTGCTCCTCACTCCCCCTCCCTGCTCTGCTTCTTGCACGTGAGTGTGCGTAGACATGCTTTCCAATGTGTGCTGAGACACGTGAGCCCGTGTGACCAGGCCCGAGTGCGGGCCTTCGTTCTCAACTTCGCACGAGCGATCGTGGGGGAGACTCGCTCGCACACCGGACGTGGGGCGGGAGGAAGCTCGGAGGACCCAGAGACTCACATGTCTGCCAGCTGCCGCACATCGCTTTCCGTGGTGTCGCTGGGTGGGCGGTCACAGGCACGGAGGTCGGAAAGACAGTGGGGGCAGGTGCTGTGTCACGTTAGCGGGACAACCCGGTCCCCAAATGTCTCTGAAAACCTCCCCCTCCTGCCTGGGCCTCTGACTTGACCCCAAGGGCCCTGGGGGCCTCAACAGACACATTTCTCCCCAAGTTTTCTCCGCACTGTGCAGAGGGGTCCACTTTGTTCCATCCATGACCAGGACAGGATTTCAGGGACCCAGGAGGTGGGCAGAGCAGGAGTTCAGGGACTCAGTGAGCTCGCCCCCGCTCCTAAGAGCTTTCAAGTTCGAAGCCACAGCCAAACCTCATGATACTGACAAGAAGCTCTTACAGGCCCTGGGGACAGACGGGGGCTGTGGAATTCTGTGTGCTTTTTCACAAAGCGCATGAGCATTGCAGCAGAGTTTGCTGGGAGACAGACTCGGGCCTTAGACAGCGGCCTCTGCTTCCTTTCTCTTAGTCAGAAGGTGACTTGCTTTAGTAACGGACCACCTTTTACAACGAGAACTCTGCGCAGTGCTCTAACACGTTAGTGACTCAGTCTGAAAATTAGGAAACCTTTGAGGGACACGCAGCCGGTGTCTTCATTTAGAGCACAGGGTGGTTAAAAAAAGAAAAGAAGACACATACTGGGGCGCAGAGAGCCCCAGAAAGCCGCCCGCCCTGCTCCCGAGCAGCTCTCACTTCTCATTGGGGTCCCAGTCAAACCAAGTGGCACCTTGGCAGAGTCGGGGATGCGTCTCCGCTGGGCAGGCCTGCGGACCTCAGAGAAACACATGGGGGTGCACACGGGGGCGCCTTCCCCACCAGTGTCTCAAGCGTGCCCAGGGCTGGCGGGTCAGCAGGGCTCACGGGATCCCCTCTCTGAGTCCATGAGCAGGTCCCGGAGCTCCCCAGGGGCGGCCGTACCTGTCAGGTGAGCGCTCCCCGCTGACAGGGATGTCACACAGGGCGGTGGTCTTCAGAAAGCCTTCGTGGAAGTAATGCAGCTGGAGGATGCAGGCCAGCAGGAAGGCAGCGGGCAGCAGAATCTTAGCAAACAGCTCCACCGTGTCAAATCGCTCCAGGCCCACGTCGCACAGCCTGGGGCCGCAGGAGGGGAGAGAACCCTGAGGGTGGTGGTGCAGGCCCTGCCGGGCCCTCCCTGACCACAATTTTTTTCCTCGCATCTCTGCCGCCGTGTCTCCGGGTCACTGAAAAGCGATGGGCGCTCTGGGCCCCCGGGGGTTTGCTGTGACCTAGGGAAGCCCAGCTCCCTTCAAAGGGACCATCTTGGCGTGAAATCAGCTCACAGCTGAAATGGAGCAGTTTGTGTTGAGTGCAAGAGTCTGGCGGCGGAGTGCAAACACTGGGATTTCTGGCTCCTGGGTTCGGCCCCCGACAGAGCAGGAGGAGCTGGGACAGTGTCTGAGGGGGACCTGCGCCCTGGACTTGGGTTCTGACTTGCCAGCCGAGATGGAGGGGCTGGGGGCCCAGAGAGCGAGAAGCAGCCGGAAGAGCCTTTGCTGGCGCAGTCGCCCGAGGCCTGCAGGCCAGAGGGCTCCCCACAGGGTGTCCTGCGCGGCGTTTGGCAAACACAAGTCCCAGTGAGTAACTGCTCCAGCTTTTCTCCAAGTTTCCACCCAGGAAGCCAGGAGCTGCTGTCCACCTGATTCCACATCTGCTCCTGATTCCAGAAGCCACGAGTTCTGGCTGAACTGGGGCCTTTCAGCAGACTGACCTGCAGGGGCGGCCACCCGCCAGCCACGAAGCCGTCTTACCCGTCTTCAGACAGCCCCAGCGTCTGGTTGAGAAATCCAGCAACCACTCGAAACTGGTATGTGTAGGTCACGGTGAGAACCCCCATGGAGTAGGAGACCACGACCATCCAGAAACACTTCAGGACCCTTCTCCACCAGCGATAGTGTATCTGCAATCCAGACACCCCCATGACAGGCCTGGCGGGTCTCAGAGAAGCCCGGGAGCCTTTGGAAGGAGGGACAGTCATTTTCTCCGACAGAGATCTCTGCTGGCTGGAACCCAAGTTCATTCTCTAGGGTCCGCGCAGCGTGTGTGGGACACCGGCTTGGAGTCGGGTCTGCGTCTGGAGCAGAGCTGGGCGCCCCGCCTGGACCTCGAGGCGCCTCTAGCATGGAGCTCCGACTGCTTATTGAGCTGTTTGGGAGATTTGGGAGGTTTGGGAACCCACCTCCCTCCCTGTGCCTCGCGGACACATGCCCTCTCTCTGCATGGTGACTGGAGGGCAGTGCCGGAGGGAGTCTCCTGAGCCTCAGGCTAAGTGAAGTATTGGGGCGGCCCCTCCTGCAGCCAGCACTGTGCCTCCAGAGTCCTGAAGGCGCCGGTGCCGGGCCAGCACCTCGGGCCCTGGGCCTGCTCAGAGCTGCGCTGCTCAGGCCTGGCCAGCAGGATGTCAGGCCCGGGTGTCAGGGTGGGAAGGACCCCCGGTCCCTGCACTCGCTGTCTGGTCTGGGGGCAGCTGCTCCACACTGAGCAGAACCCAGCGGGGCTCCACATTGCCCACGCGCCCCGCCCCCCCCCCCCCCCCCCCCCCCCCCCCCCCCCCCCCGCAGACTTTTCTCTGCAGAGGGTTTTCTCCCCTCGGCTCCGCAGCGGCACTGGCGGCCCCGCCCACGTGCATCCTGTCACTCGCTGGCCTGGGGGTCGGACGCTTAGCTGTGCGACTGTGGTGTGAGCTCGTGAGCAGCCTGGCGGGCGTCCCCTCCACGAGGCAGGGCTGTTACAGCCGCGGTGGGCGCGGGTGGGGGAGGCCAGAGGCACGGCCGCTCACCTGGTACAGCGCCACCCAGGACAGGAAGAGGAAGATGTAGATGATCTTGTAAATCACCACCCTGCCGTCAAAGCTGACGACGAAAAACATGGCTGCGCAGGCGAAGATCCAGTACTTGACCAGGACGGCCCTCAGCAGGGAGCCCAGGACTCGGACCAGGACACCGTCGGGTGCTGAGCCGGAGGGAGGGGTCAGGGCCAGGCTGGGTCTGACTGTCGCCCTCTCCTAACTCCTCCCCAGGTCCGAGATGGTGCAGTGTCCTGGCTCACAGTCACGGGGCTCCCTTTTGGGGGTTCAGCCCTGTTCCCTGCCGACAGGAGCTGGCATGACTACACGGGGAGTTTCTCTCGCAGAGAAGGCTGGGGTGGACGGCTCAGGTGCTGCGAGAATTAAGCCGCTGGCACCTGAGACCAGAGCCTCCCTGCCACCGTCCGGCCCTGCCCGATGGTTGGGAGGTCGTGCCCAGGGGTGGGACACGGGACTCAGACTGCAAGGCATCCTCTGAGGACCCTCTCACACTGGACACCCCAAGGAAAGGCTTCAGAGTGGGGTTGTGACTCAGCTTCCCTACATGGCCGGAGAATCCCAGCTCCACAGTCATAAAGGGACGGCCCAGTGCACACGAGCCCTTCCCGACGCCAGCCCCCTCCCTGGGCGATGGCTCTGCCTGAGCTTCATGCGACCGAGGCCTGGCAGCCCTGGAGTTGTGCTTGGAGGGCGGTGGATGCGCCCTGCAGGCAGGTTGGGAGCTTTGGCTGGGGGCCCCTCACCCTCTCCTAAGGTTCCTGGAGGAAGGATTCAAACAGACACATAAATGCCCTCACTGGGGCCAGGGGCAGGCCACCCAGGGTCCTCACCACTGGCTGCTCCAGAGCCTCCTGTCCAGGCTTCTCCCTCAGCCTCCGCCAGCGTCCGCCTCTCCAGGACATGCTGCCGCAGCAGCAGCCAAAACAAGAACAGGTAGAGAGTCTGCAGTGGGAGCAGGGAAGACTTCAGCGGGCCCCGCCCTGTGGGGCCGCCCGGCGCCGCGCTCCCCAGTCCCCACAGCCTCCCCGCATCAGGGTGTTCGCCCTGTCTCGGGGCCAGAGCCGGACTTCAGTTCTTGCAGCAGCTCAGCGGAAAGGGCGTCGGGAGGGCCCTTTTGTGTCCACCATCCCGGGGGCACCTGGACCTCACACCCACGAGCTCTCCACGCTGAGGGGTAGCTGGTGCCGCGTCCCTCCCCATTAAAAGAGGAATCTGAAGCCCGGGGTTTAGGCGACCCACCCAGGCCCCGGGAGCAGGGGCGGCCCGCCTCCACGCAGTGCAGGAAGGGAGGGCCCTACCTTGGCGCCCAGGGGGAGACATGGCTGGGGGCGGGCTCTGAGGTCCAGGTCGGCCAGGAGCCAGTCGGGGACGCCTGGGAAGACCTCCTGCCGGGCCAGGCGGAGCCCCGCCACGAAGTCCAGCAGCACCAGCAGGGCGCCGTAGCAGGCCAGGCCGGGCGCGCCCCGCAGGGCCAGGCGGCGGTGGTCCCGGGCCATCCAGGCGACACAGGCCCAGAGCAGCAGGACCAGACCCAGCCAGCTGACGTGCGTGACGCTCCACACCTGTGGGAGGCGGCACGGCCTCACTCGCACTCCTGAGGCTCCGGCACCTGCTCAGGACCCGCTTCGGGATGCCGCCCCCACCCCGCCCGGAGCCGGTGCCCGGAGCTAGGACGGGCATGTGCACGCTGACCACCCTCCTCGAGCTCGCTCTGGAGTCAGAGACTTGGAGAGCCTGCAGTGCGTCAGCAGCCCGGGCCCTCTTCCGAGCAGGGGCGCGGGGGACCCCAGTGTCTCCCCAACCTCGCAGCCACCATTGGGGTCACGTCTCCCCCCAAGGCCTGCAGGATGGACGAGGCTCGGCCTCCTCTGAGACCCTCCCTGCAGGGGTCTTCTCGCTTTGGAATGGTGACTGGCCTGGCACAAATAGGGACACGCTGAGGCAGCATTTGACCACAGGGAGGGACACACAGGCCCCAGGACACGCGGGATTTTCCACTGTGGCGCCCAGGTGGGGACCGAAAATGCACTCGCCTTAAACACAGGCACGCGGGCCACACGACAGGTAAATCCAGGTGGGCTTGCTGCCCAGCCCACCCATCAAAGCAGCTGACGAGGAGAGCTGTGGACTCTGAGGGGAACCGCAGACGCACACAACCCCCGTGGCCTCTCAGTCTTCAAAAGCAGAACCGGGGACCATGGGCTCAGACACATGGCTCTGGAATCACCCCAGAACCTCTTTCCTCGCCTTAAAAGCTGAATCCCACATTCCATGCCAGAGCTGGGCACACATCAGAAAGAGCCGCTGCCCGCTCGCCGGTCAGCTCCCCTGTGGCCTGTGGGCCCACAATCACCTAGAGTGGCCAGAGGGCCCCCAGCGCTGACCCTGAGATGCTGAGGCACCCCCATACCCGCGCGTCCCTTCAAACTCTCTTCTGCCTCTCGCACCCAAGCTTTGCGCCAAAGGCCTCGGGAGGGCCTGCTTTTCGCGGGCACACGGGCCTCTCCCAGGGCATCCCCAGGTGGACTCACCACCATGGTGACCAGCGCCGGAATGTAGCTGTGCCTCATGGCGAGGTGGCCCAAGACCGAGGGTCCACGTGGCCCCAAGCCCACGAGCCCTGACTCCGTGGCAGGGGCAGTGCGTCCTGCAAGCAGAGGGGACCGACCGCCTGCAGAAGAGCACTGGGCCGGCCCTGGCTAGAGGACCGCAGGCCTGGCCTGCAGCAGGCTTGTTCTGGGGGCTGCCCCACACCTGGGGGCACCATTACCCGTACCTCACACCCGCTCATCAGGCCCTGCTCCCACCCGCACCCCTCCCACTCGAAGCCGCCTCGTCGGGGTCTCGCCTAAAGCTGACCCTCTGCCCATGCCCTGGAGCCAATGTGAGCGGCTCTTCCCAGAACCTCATGGGGGTCTGGCAATGGGTCAGTCTCGGGCACTGTTTCCGGGACGAATGGATGGACCAGGAGCCCGGAGCTGCTTGGGAACCCTGAGCGGCCCCTGGGTTTCCATTGTTCTGGAAGCCACCACTCGCCGCCTTCAGATGGCCTGGCCTGTGCAGGGGCCACTGAGAGGCACCAGCTCTGTCCCCAAGGGACCGTCCAAGAAATCTCCAGAGAACTGGACAGGAAACACGTGACAGCTGCCTGGACCCTGACGCCACTGTCGCAGCGGGAGGTGAGGATGAGACGGCACCGGGCCATCGGCCCCTCCTGCGGCGCGAAGTCTAGCATGGCGCTTGTGCCACACGTGACATGTGGCATGTGGCGTGGCCCGGTGGCGCTCAGGGCTGGCCTTGGGGGCGGGTGATCCTGGCGTCTAGTCGGGGAGTCCAGGCGTGTCCGAACATTTAGTCCGGTGCCCAGGACAGCACCCCCATGTCACTAGTGCAGGCGGGAGCATCCCCTGGCCTCCAGGTTAAGAGTGGGTTTCGGTCTCGTGTGGACGGGCCCCCTCGTGCAGTGAGCACAGTGACAGAGCCACCACGAGGCTCGTGTCCTCCTGGGAGCAGGGAGCCAGGTGGTCTGTCCCCAGGCCCAGGCTCCGCTGTGCTCAGGCCTTTCAGAAGTTACTGCCCTGGGCAGATCACGGACCTGAAAACTGACAAACTGGGACGAAACTCATGGGCTTCGCGGCCCCACCCCCACTTTCCTTACCTGGAGAACATTCCCGGAGGGTGTGGAAGCCTGGCCTCCCCGGCCGGGAGCACAGCCTCGCCTGCGGGCAGCCGTGAGCGCTCCGGCCGACGGTGCCCTCTGCTTCTGCTGTCGGGGCTTTCACGCTCCGTGAGTTTGGGACAGCCGGGGGCTCCTACCTGAGGATGTCCTGCTCTGCTCCAGCCTGAGGGAAGCCGAGGGGTCGCGGCCCGCGCTCTGACCCCCGGGCGTCGCTCCACGCGGGAGAGGAACGTCCTGCCAGCTCCTGCTCGGGAAGGGCGTGCCCTGCACAGGAGGGAGGCTGCTCAGGGCTGCGGACGGCCGGAGACACCCGGACGCACCGCAGGAGCCTGTGCACCACTGACCCACGCGCTTCTTGTGCAGTTTTGTGGCAGGAGCGTTGCGTCGCCACACACTTAGCGTTCGGGTGGGCAGCGTCAAAAATCGGCAGCCGTCTGCCGTCAGTCTAAGTCGCGTCCACCAGCCACAGTCCGCTCTGCCCTCCACCACTGAGCTGACCCTTTCGTCCGATTTGCCCCACTCGCCCCCTTCCCTTTAGATGCCCCACAAAAATAACTCCCTCCAGTGCCGTCCATGTTATTGCGACACAGAACTTTGCCTCGTTTGTAGCCGAGTAGTTAAATGTGCGTGTGTGTACGTTGTGTGTTATGTGCGCGTGTGTCTGTGTAGCTGCGTGTGTGCATGTGCGCGTGTGTCTGTGTAGCTGCGTGTGCATGTGTGCGTGTGTCTGTGTATCTGTGCGTGTGCATATGTGTGCACGTGTGCATCGTATGCATCATGTGCGTGCGTGTATGTGTCCCGCATGCCTTGGCCGCCCCTCTTGCAGGCACCCTGGGCTCCGTCTCACTGGAAAGGGGGCCGTGGCCTCTTGTCACCTCTTCCCCAGGTACCTGCCCTGCCTGTGCTTCTGAAGGAATAACCTCGCACCCTCACGTAGGACCAACAAGCTACCACTCACCACAGCAGCATCCCGTGGGCTCGGCTACAGCGCCACCCAGAGTCCCAGCTGCTTCTAGGTCTGGATGGCAGGTCTCCATCTGAGACCCAGGATGAGCTGTGCTCACACCAGTGAGTGAACCCCTCCCCGTCCTGCACCCACACCACATCCAGTCTGTGGGGGCCTCTGTGACAGGACCCTGAGTGCCAAGGGGAGCATCTGCTCTCTGTCCCCAGGGCGCAGGGACCTCGGGAGGCCTTAGCAGGGAGATGGGACAAGGCTCATTTGCTGAAAAGCAGGGTGCAAGCTGCTCTGCAGAGGGTAGACTGGAGGGGGCGAGAAGACGGGAACAGGCCAGCGGGCACATTCAGGGAGAGCTGGGGGACGCACGTGATGGAGAGTGACATGAAGAGGGACGTGTGTGATTCTGGAGAGTCAGCCCAGTGCAAGAGCATCTCATAGAGGCCTGGCGCTGGCTGGAGGGGGAGGGGGAGGACTGCAACACGTGGCTGCATGGGACAGCGCTCACTGAGGCGGGCCACTCAGGAGACCTGAGTCTGCTTGCAGGAGAGGCCCGAGGGGCGTTGGGGCAGCCAGCGTCTTCTGCACTTAGCCCTTGAGTGGAGAACGGTCCAGTTAGCACCAAACACAGGCGCTTGTCTGGGGAGATCTCCACCAGTGCCCACCGAGAACGGGTTTCCTCCTCCACCACATCTGCCCCACGGGAGGCTGACCCATCCTTCCGGCCGAGCTCTTCCTCCAGAAAGTCTTGAGGATCAAGCAGCTCTTCCCTGCATCCCTGAGATTAGCAGAGACGGGAGACCCGGGGGCACCCCGCTGCCATCTTCCAGGGTCAGAGCTGGCCAGCAAGACCACCCCAGGGCTGCGGGTCTGCTGCTCCCACCTCCGCTCTCAGCGTCCTGCCTGGACAGCAGGCTCTGGGTGGGACAGGCCTGGCCTCCACAGCCCCAGGCCCGGGTCTAGCATCACTCAGCCCGAGTGACGACAACAGCCTCCCCTCCGAGCGCTGGCCGGACTGAGCCACAGACACATCTCAGCATCTGCATTCCAAAGAGGCCGCGGAAGGTGCTCGCCGGAACACCGTTCCATCTTGCGCTCAGAGCCGAGGTCGGGCAAATGGATCTGTGCAGAAAATGCTCTTTAACATGCATTACGTGCATGACTCTAAAGAGACGCCCGCTGCTCGGTGCATTTCAAAGAGGAGCCAGTGGCTGATGAACGACCTCGGGTTGTTCCCAGGCTCAGGAACGAGGGGTCTGTCTGTCTGCCGGTGAGGGAGTGGACATATATCACCGAAGGGGCTGGGTGGAGGGAGGCTCCAAACCAGGCAGACAGGAGAGCCGTTTCCAGTTCGTCAGAGCCTCGCACAGTGAGGCTCTTAATGGGACAAAACAGGAAATGGATTCCAGATTGGGGGCGGGGGGCGCGTCCCCATGTCCATGGGACTGAGGTCTCAGGGTCCCGGCTCCTAAGCAGAAGGAAACTACTAGAAGGCATCAACAAACGGGTGTGATTGGTGGTTGGTCATGGGGGCTTTTTGGTTTTAGCTAATACAGTCGATGCTGTTTTTGACCTTTTCCCTCCTGGGCAGCGCTGCCAGGCAGGTCCGAGGCCATGCCATCCGGCCCGGCTGGGCAGGGGGAGAGACTATGTGTGTCATCTACGGGGTATTAATTGCTTCCTTCTACTTCCTCTCCTCCTGGAGCTCGATGCCAGTTTGAAAAGGGGCAGCTGTCAGCTCACGGGCTCGAACGTGCCCGAACGTGCCGCGTCCCGATCCCGGTGCGGACGCAGCAGGAACGAGCAGGGGCCCTAACGTGACTGTTTCAGGCGCTCGGGCTGCGGGGGCCCCAGGGGACAGAGCGGGGAAGGTGGGGGGGAGCCCGCGCACCCGGCTTCTGGTGCTGCCACGGCTTCCGCGGAAAGACACACGTGAAGGATGCGCTCACCCTGCCAAGGTGGCGGGACTGTGGGCCGTCCTGCATGCCGACTGGCTTCCCAAGAGGGACAGCTTCCCCGCAGGGCTGACAGAAGCAGAGTCTGTGACCTTGGGCACATGATTAGCTTCTGGGAGCCGCCACCCCCGTGGGCAGACGAGCTGCACTGCCCGCCAGCGCCCGGCGTGTCTGTGGGCCTGCGCCCACCCGCCACTGCCGAGTCCACACGCTTAACAGAAGCGACGCTCGCGCACGGCCGGCGATGGCGACTGTGCCTGTCAGAGACGCGGGCTCCTGGCTCAGCTCCCGCGCCCGCTAGGCGCCTCTGGGTGCCCGAGGGGGCCGTGGTGCCCTCTGGGGTTGCTGATCTCCTCTTGGAGATCTGTTCAAACACAGCTTGGGCGCATTGGGTTTCCCGCCTCCTCCTGCCGTGAGGACAGAGGCTCTGACATGGCCCCGCCTGAGACCGGACGCCAGTTTCACCACCGACACGATGTGACCTGTGGAGGACACCTGCCTCTGCCTCAGCCGCCCCACATGTAGACTGAGAACGATGACCGTGAGGCGCTTGTCACCGCACCTGACGCGCGGGGCCCTCGCTGTGCTTCTGGCAGCAGCGTTGCGACAGCCTCATCGGAGACCCGCGCCTGGGGACTTACTTGCTCTCCTTCGCCGCCCGAGGTCCACAGCACTGAGTGCAGCTCCGGGTCCTCCGCGGGGCTTGAGGACCTCGTGGGGAGCAGCTCCCGCTCGTCCCGCTTCTGGAGGAACACACAGCTTTCAGGCCTGCAGCCACTGAGACTCCCCTTTGAGACTGCGCGGTAGCCGAGCCGAGTGGCATTCTCTGGGAAGCCGGCCACCTGGTCGAATGTTTAAACTGGAGGCCACTCACCCCCAAGGAATCCTGCCTCTGTGTCTCCGGCCATCAGAGCAGTGATCCCTTCCCTCACATCAACTCGGCCCACCCGCTGTGGGATGGGGGCCGGAGCATGTGAGACGCCCAAACACTTATTTCAACAAGTGAGCGAGGCGAAAAATGATCGCCGTATCGTCCACTCCTTTCTCCTACAGCAAGAGAGCCACGTCTGCCATGTTTTCCTCCAAGCGCCTTTCACAGTCTGGACGCTTCATTTTTGCCAGAAGCACTTGATCTGTATTTAGATTTCATGACATCGAAAGTGGAAAACAGATCCACGCACCAAGTTTTCCAATAACTGAGTCAAGTGTCGTTTTAACTTTTCCTCTTCATTAAGTGAAATGAAACATCTGGTCCTCAGTCCCATCAGCCGTGTTCCGAGCTCTCAGATGTCACACACAGCTGATGGCTGGGGATTGCAGCCCTGCCCGAGGGATGGGCTCCAAGACCCTGCATCCCCCAGCGAGGCCTGTTCAGGCCACGGTCCCGAGGCCAAGTCTAAAGAGCAGGACAGGGCTTCAGATGGGGCCTTGTCCGGCCCCGGCCCAGCCTCCAGCAGGCGCAGCATGCCCACCAGCCCCCACAGGCCCCTGGGGCTCCTGCCCACTGTCAGTCAGGCTGGAGGCCTCCCAGTGTTTCCGTGGCTGCGTGGCCGGCTGGCATGGTGACCTTGCTCCATGACCTCTGCTTCCTTGATGAGCAGCGATGATCTGATTTTTGTGGTTCCTCTGCACACTGAGTTGAAACATGTCTCTCTGTGGCGCAGACCCGCCACACCTCCGCTGCTGCTGGAGCTCAGTGGAGGCGAACACGCTGGCTGTCTTGACCACACAAAGCAGACACCTTTTTTTTTTTTAACTCTCAGCCTCAGGTCTTGAACCCGGGACCTTGAGCCTTACATGGTCTGTACCTCAGCTGCCTCGGCTGCCTGAACCACCAGGCGCTCCCCTTCAAGCATCCCAAGGCAATGATCACACCTCCTAAATCTACTTCTCCCACAGCAGGTCTGTGTAGCCCGTTCCGGACTCCGGGAGGGGAAACCAAGTAAGCAGCCGTTCACACTTTAGTGAGAATTTGCTCATTGCACAAAGGAGCCCAGCAATCTGGGGCAACTCACCCCTGGCTGCGGGGCCCACTGCTGCCCCAGGAGGACCAGCGTGTAGTAGGACAGCAGCAGCAGTAGTGGGTGCACAGTCTCTGGCCAGCTGAGGCCAGGATGCAGATACAGCTTCCAGGGCTCCGAGCGGTTGGTCCGGATGAGTACCGTCATGCCCAGCAGCCTGCACCAGAGTCACCGCGCTGCTGGGGGCCCGGCCCAGGACCCTCCCCGGGGACCCCTTCACCTGGCCTTCTCTGCCCCACCAGCCCTTGACCTGAGGTGATGGTGGAGACAGGCAGGGAGCCCCTCAGACGGTAGCCCTTCCAGGTGCCTTTCTGCCCTAACGCGCCCCAGGGCTGGCCTCGAGGGCCCCTGCCCTGCCCCCGCTGTGCTTCTCCTCACCACCGGCCCCCTCTAGACATGGAGACGGTCTGTGTTGGCGACTGTCTTGTGCCCGCACCTGCTGGTGAGACGTGTTCCCTTCCAGAGGACAGAGGAGCCAGCTTAGATGGAGACCCCTACCAGGGCTGCACCTCCCCAGTGTCCATGTCCCCTGTGCCTGGAATGGCACAAGGTCCGAGCAAAGCCTGTGAGAGGACGCTGACATGACAGCAGCGGCCGGCTGGGCCTCCTCTCCTGGCCTGCACGATGCTGGACCCTGGTCTTGGAGCACCGCTCTCCTACCGACCCTGCCTGTGCCCCCGGCTCTCAGGCAGAGTGCCACTCACGGGGTCTTTCCCCCGGTCATCAAGAAGATCTTCAGGGACGGTCGGCGCTGGGCCAAGGCGCGCCGTCCAAGGTGGGGACGTGGGAGCCCATACCTGGCATAAACGTCGTTGGGGGGCACGAGGTCCTGGAAGAAGGGCAGCTGGTAGAGGTAGAGGGTGGCCAGGTGCCCGGCGGTGAAGGCGGCCATGAAGACGCAGAGCGTGCTGAAGGCAGGGGTGCTCAGGGCCCGGCAGCACGCCCACCAGGAGCCCAGGCCCAGGAAGGCCCCGAAGTACACAGCCGAGGTCACGGAAGGCGAGAGCATCCCTGGGGAGACAGCCCACCCTGTGTCCGGGCCACAACCTGTAAAGCCGGCTCCGGGCTGCGAGGGGCCCGGCAGACACCCAGCCGACACCCCAGCCCGACATTCTCGGGGGCGGCCTGAGCCCCTCTCGGAATCACCACCAGACCTGGCAGAAATCAGCTGGAAGCTGCGGTCCCCAGGCCCGGGTCCCTGGGAGCCCGCCCTCGAGGCAGAGGGGGCCTCAGTACCTGCCAGGCCCAGGAGAAGGGCCCCCAGCACCCTGGCTGCGGTGGGGACCATGGGCTCTAGGAGACACTTCACGTTCCAGGCTAAGGCCGCGGCTTTCCGCGTGAAGCCCGTGCTTGTCCCCGTGGCCTCCTCGTCGCTGTCCTCAGAGCACGAGCCGTCATCCCCGGAACCACCCTCCGGATCCTGGAAAAGTCCATGCGACCCAGGGCCCAGGTGGCCGTCAGAGGTCCAGCCTCCGGCCGGGGTCAAGAATCACCAGATTCCAGGCTGGCGCTTGCTGGGGCTGCCCCAGGGGAGGCCTGGCCTTTGTCCCCGCTCCGGGTGTCACCTCTAAGCCCTTGGAATGTCCTGCCCGATAAGGGTGTCTTTGTTTAGCTGGGGTCTCCGCCTGCTCGGTATCAGCTTGACCTCTGGAGGCTGAGACCAAGGTCAGACATCCGGCAGCAGCCTGCCTACGTGACCGGGTCCTGACAGACTGCGGCCGGTGTCCCTGGTGGGCAGTGCTTGCACGTGGCCACACGTGGTTGTAGGGAGAAGTAAGTACTGTCCCCAACCACGGGGACACGCTATCCCCCTGAGACTCTGTGACCGCCTTGGCTGAGCCCCCCACCGTGGAGCTCTGAGAGGGCGTCCAGCAAGGACGGGCCTGAGGGCCTGGGGCTGCCGAGTGGGCCGCGACAGTGCACCGGCCCTTACCCCACGACCATGGTGTCCACCGAGCTGAGGCAGAGGGACAAGAATGCTGCCGGCCTGCTGGGAAGACGGCTCCACAGTGGGCGGCCCAGGGCGTGTCAGCTGTCGGGGAAGGTGTCCCAACCCCGGGGCCCCAGGCACTGAGCCCCAGGGAGTAGACACCACGGCTACTGAGCCCCGAGGTCCTTTCCTGCCCTCCTGCGGAGCAGCTTGCCCAGGGTCGCTCGCTCAGAGCTGGGGACACTGTGGTTGGCAGGCAGGTCCCTGCAAGCGGCCACGCTCTCCTGGCCGGGCTGGGTGGGGCGAGTCCGTGCTGTCAGCCTTCCGGCCGGCAGCAATGACCCTTCCGACTTTGAGGGACTGGGTGTTCTCCTTTCTGGGACCCTGTGAAGGCCACCTGACATTCTGGGGACTCGTGGTCCCACTCACCCCGGGCCAGGCTGTCCCGCTGCCCACCTACCTCCATCCTCTCCTCCTCAGGCTCCCCGCTGCCCGCTGTGTCGGGAGAGGAGGGTGACGCGATCCTCATAGGCTTTACCAGCTTGTGGCTGAGCCTGGAGACGACGAGGCCGACGAGGGCCAACCCGATGTCTGGAGCCAGGAGGCGCCCCAGGTTCCCTGCGTCCGCCCGGCTGAGCCTGGGGGAGAGCAGGGAAAGGGGCGCCTCCAGCCTGGGCCCTGCTCCCGAGACCCCCCACCAGAGCCCAGGGGCCGAGAGTGTCCCTTGCCCCCGGGCCCCCAGGACCACCCACCTGATGACTCCAAGGCGCTCCAGGATGTCCTCCCAGGGGGCCCCTGAGGAGAGACAGCAGCTCAGCTCCGGCCTCCGGGCAGAGACCCCAGCAGGGGAGCTCAGGATGACATTGGACCACGGACGCAGGGGGACAGCCCAGACTGGGCGGCACAGGGCGGGCAGGTGGGGTGGCCGGGGTGTAGATGCCTTCTTGGCTTTTTATCCATTTCATCCCAGATTCACTGTTTTATTATAATGGACGTGATCTGTTTCTCGTGTCTGATCCAAGCTTGTGCCACCAAACTCTCAAACCCAGTGTGAGGACGTGAGTGACCCCATGTGTGTTTTCACCAGGCCTGCACATTGTGGGGACGCGGGAGGGTGACGGGGAGTGGGACAGGGCTGGGCGCAGGGTTAGGACCCCCTGCCCCCACCGCCGCGTCCCTCTGTCGGACTGTGGAGGACAGACCGCTGTTAGGGCGTCTCGGCACGTGGTGGCCTGTTAGCACAGCCTGTCCTGAGATTTACTGGGGCCTCCTGACACTCAGTGTTGTGACTTATCCGGGATCCTAGGGGTGCCCTCGACTCCAGCAGCCCTGGGTCTGGGGTCCAGGGCCCCCAGCTGAGCCTGATGAAAACCGTGCTTCCGGGAAGGGGCCCTGGCCCCACCTTCCCAAGAATTTTGCGGGTCCACGGAACCCTCCGGAAGCCCGCCCCTGGGCAGCAGAGCCTGCGCGACATCCAGACCCTGTCTCCACCGCACACGCGGCTCCGGGCCACACGTACACCCCTGGGCGTGGCTGCGGACCCAGTAAACACAGGAAACTCACGTTTCAGTTCCCACAAATACTTTCCCTTTCCCGGTGTCAAGAAGAGTAGTCTCTTCTGATGTGTTTCCCAGCCCTTGCAGAACGCAAAGGCCGTTCTGGGCGGGCAGCGGGATATGGCCCACAGCCCCAGGCGGCCCCTGGCCCCAGGCGGCCCCTGGCCCCAGGCGGCCCGCCACCTGCAGCAGCCTTGCCAGCTGCGCCTCGTGAAGGAACAGGGCAGTGGCCGACGGTCCAGGGGCCCCGGGTCTGCGGTGCCGCGCGGCAGTCACACAGGGGTCGAGGTGGCCTTTACCGTCAGGGCTGCTGCCCAAGGTGATCTGGATGGCTCCCTGCAGCAGAAGCAGCAGGACGCTGCAGCTCCACACAGCCCGGAGGATGTGCCTGGTGCCCCCTGCGAGGAGGGCGGTGGTCAGGCCCTGGGTCCTACGGCCGCCAGGCCCTGCCCACAGCACTAGCTGGGTCCCTGGGGCTGGCTCCCAACTCAGTGGTGGCTTTCTTGGGGCACTGAGGAGGACAGCTGAAGTGGGCACCCTTTTGCCTGTGTCCATGGCCCTCTCTCCTTGAAGTCACTGCCGGTCTGGGAGAATTCACCAGCGTTTGCTGTCCGGTCTGGCCGCCGCAGGCCAAGGGGACACCTTGTGGGATGGTGAGACACCTGTCTCGGGTCGGGCTCGTTCCACGGACAGGGACGAAGGGACGAGCGGGGTCTCTGCACGAGGCAGAGCCCTGAGGTGGACCTGGCAGTGAGACTCAGTTTACCCTGCATCCCAAGGGCCCAGGGTGGTGCTGCCAGGCGAGGCCCTCGGCAGACCCTGGGGATGAGGCTGGTCCTCCTCGCTGGCGGTGCCCAGGGAGCCACGAGTTCTTTCTCTGATGAGACACACCCTTAGCAGATGCCTGTCTTGGAGGCCTTTCTTGATAAAATCAAAAGCGCCTAATCTCCTCTCTAACTGGTGTGTTTTTACCGGTCTCGAAAACCCCGCATCTGGGGGCGGGGTCTTTAAACGAACGCTGCAGAGTGACATCCCGTGAACGGGGCCGGGTAGCCCCCCGCACGCCCGGAGATGGTCCTGTTTGCCCACCTCTCCTGTTTGCCACCAAGGCCTTTCTGAGAGAGGCCGCGTCTCTGCGGCTTCTCACCTGCCTTGTAAAACACAGCCTGGCCAGGTATCGCACGTCGACACCTCGGAGGACGGCGCAAACTCTGGCTCGAGCCAACACAGTGTTTGAAAGGACCCGACGGTGGGAGCTGGGATCAGCGCCAGGTGGCCTGTCCCCGGGGCACCCAGACACGGCCCACCGGGGCAGCCTACCTGGCAAGGAGCCGGCCGAGGGTGCAGGGAAGAGCGGGAGCAGGAGCAGCAGCACCAAGTAGGCCAGCGAGAATCCACTGTACCTGAAGGAGACAGCTGGCGGGGGAGGAGGCGAGCTGGGTGGGACGGCGCGGAGAGGGCGCCAGCGGGAGGACTGGAGGGGCAGCTGTGCGGAAATTTCATTAAGAGGGCTTGAAACTCAACCTGTCAGGATCAGAGGCTGGTTCTCTCCAAGTGCTTTTTGAATTGTCAGGGTTTTGTTTTGTTTTATTTTAAAGAAAGAAATAATTCTATGGACCCTACTCTCTAATCAGTGGCCTGCCTCTGAAATGAACCCTGTCCCCAGCTTGCCCGCCGGCTGGGACGAGCCCCGCAGCTCTCCGTGGAAAGGCCGCTGTGCCGGGACTGAGGGAACCACACACAATGCAAACTCAGAACCGGCCGGGGAGTAAAGAGCATTTCCTGGGAACTGGGAAGAATGCGTCTGATTTCAAAACGTGTCCTCAAAGAAAGGAAAAGCACACCCAAATTGATTCTCCCTGTGATGGGGCTCATTCTACCAAGCCATAGCTGAGATGTGTTTCTGCAGATGGACAACTTTTTTTATGATTTTTTTTAGAGGAAGAAAATATGAAGATCCAGGCACGGGGGTGGGGTCTGGAGGCTTTCATATCGCTTGAATTAATCAAAGCGCCTGCTTTTAAACTGCATGCCCCCACAGAGGTGGGAATTAAAGAACAATTTATGCAACGAATATATATTTTCCTTAATTATCTAGGTATTTCAGATGGACGTGCTTCTTGACTTGAATTCTCCAGATACTTCTCTGAAAGTTTAGCCCCACTTTGCAGGCATAATTACAGCCTCCAGTGGTTCGGAGCTGGATCTCCAGGTGGAGGGAAGGCCCCTCGCCCTCCACCTTCATGCAAATCAGGCCAGCAGCTCCCCCCTCAACCTCAACTGGTGCCTGAATCCTTGGTAAGGAAGAATCCATTTTGGAATTATCCTCAGGCCAGTGTCTCCGTGTCTGGTTGTGGGTTCAGGTGTGAGTGCCTGAATAAGAATCCAGACGCCTGGGCCCCGTCCTGCAGACTAGGAACCCGTGTGCCCCAGGTCCGTGCAGCAGAATGGCCGAGCCCTCCCCACATTGCCACGCGAGGTGAGAAAAAATGCTCCAGCAGGCAAGTTAGCTTCTGTGCTGCCGACAAGGGTCCTCTCCACACCGGGGCTGAGCGGGCGCCGTGGAAATGATGGATTTTCCTCTCTCACAGCTCAGTAGCAATTCCGAGCCCCCAGGAATGTGGGAGCGGGAGATATCTTTATGGCTCCGGGGACCCCATGAAGCAGCGTTCTTGAGCCCCAGAATTGTCCCGCTTCCTGGAAGCGGGAGGGGGCCGCTGGGTGATGGAATTCCCAGGCCCGAGGCCAGAGCATGTCAAGGTCAGCCTTCTCTCCCCTGCAGGTTCACTGAGACGGGCAGCCAGGTTGCGAGAAACACCAGGTGCGCACCGCCAAGGAGGCGGGAGACATGGAGAGCTCTGGGCAACAGGCAGCGGTCAGCAGAGTGTCCCTTCCACTCTCAGAACAATCGGGCCACCTTACCTGAGAGCAAGGCGCAGGGCAGCAGCACCCGGAAGAGGAGCCTGGACCACGTCGCTGCGGCCATGGCCTCCGGGCCTCCTGTTTCAGGGCCGGCGCGGCCAGAGGTTCTTGCAGTCGCTGCCTCTGTTCTCTCCTGGGCACTTCTCCACCGAGCCCTTTTCAAAAGCCAGAGGAGGGGCTTCTGGGAGGTGGGGTGGGTTGGTCCGATCCCAATGTGCTTGATGAGTGGAAAGAATCGATCCAGCCGAGGCTCTCGCGGCCCGCGCCCCCCCGCGCCTGCTGAGTCAGTCTCCCGCCCAGCCACCCCCGTCCAGGCGTCCCACTGGGCAGCAAAGGAGGAGCCTGGTTCCGAGCCAGGCTGCAATGGGTGCTCCCCTCATCTGACCCCTTGTCTCCCCCGCCAAGAACTGGCAGGAGCCAGAAATGTCAAGTTTAGGAAAAGGCACCTCAGGGCAGCAGCATCTGGCCCCGACCCCCTGGGCCAGTCCCTGTACGACACTTCACGGGCACCCACATCACCGACGACTTCCCATCTCGGAGAATCATCTTCCCATCCCGTCCGTTCCCATTCACCTGCAGCCGTAGTTAGAAGTGGCTGGGAAGCGGTCACTTTTAATACACATGCCAAGTGCGTCCACAGGCCGCAGCCCCTCCCAGCTCTGCGCTCCGGCACGGGCGCCAGCGCAGGGGTCTCCCACCTCCAGTGGGAGGAGGTCTTGCCCCTCCCTGGCCCTCTGCTGCCTGGAAGTTCCCTTCCTGGGCACCCGGGGGTGCGAATGCCACCGTGCTGTGCTGTGAAGGAGTGCAGAGGGGACAGGGCAGCCCCCGCTGGGCAGCAGGTCCATCCTAGGTGCCCGGCTTCCACAGGAACCAAGAGGCCTGAACTTAATAGGCGGCACACTCGAAGGTGCTGGTGGCTTGACCTGCGACACCAGCCACTTCGTTGGTTCTGCTGCAGGCAGAGGCTCTAGCGTCTGGAGGAGCGAGCTGTGGCGGGAACAGCAGCCAGGGCGTCGTCAGCGCGAGGCCTGGGAGGGTCGCCTGCGCGTGGATGTGCCCCGAAGCCCTGACGGAGGAGGGACCCCGTCTGACGCCATGTCCAGAGACGGGCTGGACTGTGGCGTTGGTGTGGACCCACGTGAGGCGGCTAAGACACGGCACCCAAGGACGGAGCCAGTCGCTCCCCACGGGCCGGGCTGCCCCGTGCCAGGCTGGCGGTGCTGCTTCGGGTCACTGGAGTTTTCTGTAGGCGCCCAGGATGTTCCTCCAGACAGCGCTCCCGTCTGCTCCTCCCTGGCAGCCTCCAGCACTGCTTTCTTTCCACATTTTGTCTAGGAGGCTCGGACACACCTTCCAGAAAGGTCTCTGCACACCGACTGGAAACGCTAGCTCCCCAGGATGTCGCCTTGCCCCCGTCAAGGTCCACAGTGAAGTCTGGGCGGGACGATCGGCGAGTCTTTCCGGAGGAACAGAGCTTGGCGGTGTCCCTATGCTCACAAGCGACCCTCGGGGACCAGCTCCTCTGCAGGGGCGTCAGGGATTTCGAAGGGAAACAGGCACTGGGGACCCCGGAGAGGCTGCTTCCGTGCAGCCAGGGCTCCATGTGCCCCCGTCACATGGGGCCACTGCACTTACTGTCCCATAGAGAAAAAATGCCACCACCTCTGCGAACCGCAGTGTCTGCGGGGCTTTATCGCCATGCCCACCCCGGCGTGGGCAGTGAGATCTGAGAATGAGCTGCTACATTGCTCCAGCCAAACCCTGGCGCCCCCGAGCCTCCCTTATCTGCTCCGGGTTCGCTGCACTTAAAGCATAATTGACATCAGAGAATGGCCGGTCCATTCTCAAATGCGATGGAAAATGCATATTCAAGTGGACTGGAACGTGAGGCCGTCGTCTACATGCAGGTGGGCCGACTGGGGAGCTCAGTGTACTTGGGGGTCGGGGGCTGCATCCACCCAATTCCAGGGCACCTGCGCTGGCTGCTCGCGGAGGAGCCATCGAAAGCTCACGTCTCACACCTATTTCCTCTTCTCCTGATCACATCCACTCACAGCCTCAAGGCCAGGTCCTCAGGACGGTGCGGGTCTGCGCTGGCCCCAGGCCTCCTGCTCTGTGGCTTCATATTTCTGCAGACTTAGCGGGCCTGCCATTTACATTGTGTTACCCGGCATCACTTAAACCATCATCTGAACGGGAACTCGGACACCGCACAGGGAGTGGAAAAGTCTGTGTCACTGGACACCGAATGGGAAGTGTCCAGAACAGTCACTGCCCAGTAGCAGCCCAAACCCTCCACCTTGTTTCGGGGAGCAGGGGCTGAGGAAACACGCTCAGGAACAAGCCTAGAACCAGATGCCGCTGCCGGTGGCTGCGCATCTGGAAGGCAGCAAAACGTCGCAGCTAATCAGCAGAGCCAAGAACCTCAGACAACAACTGCAAAGTGAAAATCCCAAGGTGGGGGCGGGGAGCCTGGTTTTCCCATTCGTTTCACAGGAATTCATCACCCCTGCCCCATGGCGTGTGCTTCATGGCCAATTAGCGCGTCGTGTGTCTGTTGAAAGGAAATTTACTTTGACCTGCTTCTTGCCGAGCACTTATTTCTGGTTTGAGAATCACAACATGCAAAAGGGGGTGCAGAGAGAGAGGTGTGCCGTGTCTCTCTCCGGCCCCCAGTTTCTCCTGGGGGCCAGCCAGTCCGGGGAGCCAGCAGCTTGCACCAGCTCAGGCGTACGTGTGTGCTTTTTCCTCTTCTTGCAAACACAGATGGCCGCACCCTAGAACCACTGTTCCCCACTCTGCCTCAACAACACGATGACGCATCTCTCTCTGCAATGAGCCCCCCCGCCCCCCGGCTCTGTTTGTAGCCTGGTAGTCAGCCCATGTGCGCAGGAGGCATGGGGTTTACTTCGCCGGCCTCCATGGCTGGCCGGGATGGACGCTGCTTCCAGGCGGTTGCTATTACCAACCGTGAGGAATAAAGCTGGGGGCAGCGGTGGATACATTCCTAGCTCTGCAATTAGCTGGAGCGTTAGAATGCTGCCTGCTGGTGTTTATCATCTTCCTGCCTGGTGGGCTGGCGGTCTGGGCCCGCCGAGGTCAGGACCAGGGGCCAGGCACACCGCAGGGTTACTGTTGATTTTTTCTATGTCAGGAAAATGCCTCTTCCAGCCTCAGTCTTTAGAGAGGGGGAAAAAAAAGCCTCTTCCAGCCTCAGTCTTTAGAGAGGGGGAAAAAAAAAAGGATAATTCAATTTGAGCTGCGCACCCCCTGACTGGGTTCTCTATGAATTATGGATTTTTAAAAAGACAGGAAGGGAGGTGAGATATTGAATTTCCCAAACTGGTTTTATCTTACTCAATTTAAAGTTCATCTTCTGATTCTGATGTAGGCGCTGGTGTGAAAAGTGGCTGCTGCAGCATCTCTCCAGGCCGTCTCGCAATTAGCGGGGGTGAGGCGCCCCCCAGGAAGCCTGGCTGGTTCTGTCTCCCTGGGATGGAGCTGCTGGGAGCACAGCCTGCCCGTGTGTCATTTGTTGCAGTAAGCTGGACCCCCAGCCCCCGGCTTCATGGCACCAAAGGAGGGGGCAGGGGGCTCGAGGACCACCGAGGCGCCTGCCTGGGGGCAGGGGGGCGCTGGCTGGGAGGGGGCCCAAAAGGCAAGGCTCCCGAAGATGGACAGTATGGGCTCTGAGTCACGCAGCAGATCACTGTCCTGATGCAGGGCCCCATCCACCTCAGCGAGGGCCGCTCATTAAAATACCAAGCATGCCTGCCTAGCGGCTCTGCCCACAGGCTTGGCCTTCCCCCACCCTGTTGTGTGGCCTTGACTGTAGACATGGAGGTTGTCACGACTTCCAGGAGGAAAAGAGCTATTAGCATCTGTGGGCGGAGGCCCGGCGTGTGGCTAATCATCCTCCAGTGTCCAGGACTGCAGAGAACAGTCCCCGTCAGAGGGCCCTGGCTGAGAGGGAGCCCACCTGGCTATGAAATCAGAATGCGACCTTTCAGGGTGGGGGTGGCAGGGCTCCCCTTCCACCCACCCTGAAGGCAGGGGGCAGGTGGACCCCCTCTGCTCCCCAGTCCCTGGCTCCCGGAAGACCTTCATTGAGTTTCTGTCTCCTAAATGTCTCTGCTGCAAAAATGCACAATCACCTGGGAGAGGAAATATATGAGAGAAGCAGCATCTCCGTGTTGGTGACAATTTTTCTCCTCTGGCAGAGAGCTTTTCCAGGACAATGTTACTTTATATCCCTATAACATAATGCAAGAAGGGGTGCTCCTCTCACGGCTCAGATAGACATATTTTCCGGAGAGCCATTCCTGACAGCTAGTTAGTGTGTGAACTGGATCAGAATCGATAAGTCCTGAATCCCTTTTTTATTTCTACAAAATGAAAACAGCTCTTTTTTTTCTGATTATAAAAATGATATATGCACGTTGTTCCTTAAAAAATTCAAACAGTACAGAAAACATACGGAAGAAAAATGAAAAATTACCCGAATCTTTTCAGCAAGAGATAAACAAATGGGGACACTCTGGTGCTTCTCTTTCCAGCCCTTTCTCTGCACATAGCAGGCACAGATCTGACCCACACCGTTTTCGGGTTTCTCAGCCTTGGTGCTACTGACATCCGGGCTGGGTCCTTCTCTTCTGGGGGTGTCCCGGGCACTGCAGGGAGTGTACCCTCACCCCCGGCCCCTCCCCACACAGGCACCCCGAGCAGCAGCCAGCCAAACACAGCCCCGGGCACGGCCGGTGTCGAAGTGGGGCATCAAGGGACAGATGTACCTCTTGATCTACAGAGGCCCCGCGTCTGGAGAGAGGAGGAGGCTACTGACTTGCGTAGTCTCTGGATTTTAGCTCAGACTTGGGGGAGGTCAGGGGCCAGCTCTGATATTTACAAGGTGCACCCCTTGCTTTCTGGGAGCCTCTTTTCCCGAGTCTGCAGGCTGGTCGGGTGCAAAGACAGGGCTGGCTGGCCTGCCTGGGGGGCACCTGGGACGGAAGGAGGCCGGCCGCTGCCCAGGAAGGCGACACACTATGGGCAGCGTATTCCAGAGCGTGGGGCAGCCGAGACCGCGTCGTGAGCTTCTGTTTGTGGGCTTTGTTTATCGGTCCGATTATTTTGGAAAATAGATAAGCACTCATCTGCGTCAATCTAATAGGCTATTTTTCTGTACGTGTAAATTTGGGTATTTTGAGTTTCAGATTGTGCGTGTGTGTGTGTGTGTGTGTGTGCACATGTATATGTATGGATACAGATGTACAGATCAGTTGGAGGTTTAAGCCAACTGGTTGATCTCATCGGGAAACGGGTCCCCGAGTCACAGTGCTAGGAGTCTCAGCAGTGAGAGTCTTGTGTTGTCGGAAGAGACAAGGGCCCCAGCAGCCCACCGCACGGAGCCCTCCCTCCGGGATGGTGAGGGCAGACCCCTGAGCCCGGTGCTGCGGCCTGCGCTCCCTTGTCCTCCGATGCTCCCCAGAGACGCGGCTCTGCCGCCCCCAGGCCTGCGGCCATTAGTGCCTGGTCCTCCCCGGCCCACCCCGGCCGCTCCCTCAGGGGCCCTTGCACACGCTGGTCCTTCCCTCTTCTTCTTTGCCTCTGTCCTCACTGTGGGGGCCCCGCGGCAACACCTCCCTGTGACTCGAGCTCTGTGCTGCCCAGTTAACGCCTGGCCGCCTGAGCCCAAGAGCACCAGGGCAGAGCCCCGGGTTTCTTCTACTTCATCTGCACCCCAGGGACCACGAGCTCCCTCTCCCGCCCCTCCCGCGGCCCCCGAGGTACACGCCCCTGGGAGTGCACTGTAGCCGCAGCCATTAGCCCGGTGGCGATGACTCAATGTTTCCCCACAGCAGTGACCGCATGGCCGCTCCAGCCGCCCCGGAGAGCCGCCCTACACCCGTAATGGAGAAATTCTGCGAGCTGTAATTTATAGTGAAAATCAGATGAGCATTAATCCTGGGGAGTCACCCATGCAGAAAGGAGAGTGGCAGTTATGGACGCGGGCTGCAGTCGAAGACCACAGACTGTCCCATCGCGTGAAAGCCCACCTGCACTGTGGCCCCTGAAGTGGGGCGTGGGCCCCTCTGGCCAGTCAGAGGTCCACCTCATCTCAGTGGCCCCAAGCTCTCACCTTACAATACATTGGACTCAAAGCCCAGGGGAGACCCACACTCATGCCTATCTGGGCTACCCCCAGCCCTCCTGTATTCTGGTGCCCGCAGCCCAGTCTCTGGGGGACCTATGGGGGCACCTCCTGTCTAGGGTGTCAGCAGACTCCAGGGGACACTCCACCAGTCCCAGCCTCACATCACCATCCTTCCACCTGGGTCTCAAATGGCATTTTAGGGCTTTCACAATGCAGACAGCGCCGTCACTTGTCGGAGTAGGGCTTGTCAATGGTTCATCCCTGTCCCCTCGGAAAAGTCCAACCTGGGGATACAGGGGGAACTGGGGGCATTCCATGGGGTTGGGGCCCTCCCACATGCTGCCCCACCCCACAGGCATACTTCCTTTCTCCTGGTCACCTGGCAACTTGCTTCTCACCTCATGTACATGCCACCTCCTCCAGGAAGCCCTCCTTGCCATTCTGGCCAAGCCTCTACTACTCACATGGCCAGAATCTTTCAGGCATGTGTCTGTCTGTCCTCCCGTGTCCCTGGGGTCACAACAGGGCTGGCTCTTGGAAGGTGTGAGTATGTCCTCTCAGACTGCCTGCAGGGAGAGGTGGGTAGCGACCGCCCCCAGGAGCTGGTGATGGTGCTGGGGCACCCCTGCTTCTCTTCCGCGTCTCCTGAACTCCAAGGATGCTCCCAGGAGGAGGGGTGCCCTGGCTTCCCCTGCCCCCATGGGTCCAATGCATGGGGGCATCCTTCTTCCCAGCCCTGATGGCTGGACGAGCAGACATCACAGCGGGGTGTGAAGGGACAGAGCAAGAGGCTCCCTCTTGCAGGGGGGTGAGAAGGCCAGTGCTTGGGGAACATCTCCCCTCTGAGGCGACGGCACCAGCCCAACTCACCTCAGATTACAAGAAAGTCCTGCCTTTTGAGGCGAGAATGAGGAGAATGTCAGAGAGGACGGGAGGGACTGGGGGCAGGCAGGGCCTCCGTGGGGCCGCCTCCTGCCCAGCGTGCTCTGGGCTTCCTTTAGGTGTAGAAACCCCGGGACAGGGAGGCTCGGGGCCTCGGGAGAGGCTGGAAGTGGTTCCTGCCGGAGAGCGCCTGGGCCTCCCGGCAAGATGTCCCGTGAGGAGCCCGCCACACCCGGCAGGGCCCTGAGTCAGCGCCCTCCTGTTCGGGTGCCGGAGCCCCAGACACGACTCTGGCCCCGTCGTGGAGGGCCCCATCTGCCTGGATGCCGACACTGCGGAGGCGTGTTGGCAGAAGGAGCCCCCACGTCCCAGCGCCTGGCGGGCCAGGGCCAGCGTCACTGCGCAGCCTCCCGCACTCGGTGCAGGGAGGCCCGGGGCCTGCGTCCTGCAGCTTGCGGGCTGGGCCACCGGTGCACGCATGTGCACACGCCAGCACTTCCGCTATGCGTTTTCCAATCGTCCTGGATTTACCGCAGGTGACGGGTGGGAAGGTCTGCGTGCCCAGCACCTGGTCCTCCCAGCGTTGCGTCTGGCGATGTGTCAGCTAACGAGCCAACGTGGACGCGTGGTTACTCACTCCTGTTACTGGGCATCGCCAGGCTTTCCCTGGTGTCCGTCTCCTGCCCAGGATCCACTGAGCCACCAGCCGTCTCTTCCCTCGGCTCCCGGGCCGCAGTCGAGTCCCAGGAACGCTGCAGCGTTCTGTCCCGGGCACGTCTCTCCGGCGGTTCGGGGAGATGGGACGCGTGCAGCCATGGTGCCGTTGCCACGAGTCCTGTCGGGTCCCCTCCACCGCTGGCTGCTGGGTGTGGCTCCGTCTTCCCCACGTGGGTTCACTGCTCACTCTGTACGCTGTTCTCTGTGGGAGCGGGTCCCAGGTCCCAGGTCCCAGGGCGCCTCAGAAACCTGATCAGCCGCTCCTGTCTGCTCAGGCCGTCCTCCCGTCAGTGGGGACGGTGTGGGGCCTTGTACATCAGGGCCTTGTCCAGCCCAGGGGCAGCTGTGCCCCTGGAGCCCGCTCCCTGTGACGGAGCTCAGGATGTGTGTGCTGCCTTGGGTCACTGCGGAGCCGGGACAGGAGAGGGTGGATGCCAGCAGAGCGCGTCTCCAGACTGGCCTGTTGTCCACCGTCTGCTGTGTTGGCCACAGGAGCCTGGAAGCTCGAACTTTCTTTCCATCTCAGCTGCCTGGGCATAGAGTCCAGGCCAGGTTTAATCGGGGAACAGATAATGCGCTGACTCTTTTACAGTTCCTCCTGGCAGGGAGCTCAGGGTCAGATCCGGTGCTCTGACTGTCCAGCAGGGCTCCACATGGGGATTCTGTGCACGAGGCGGTTGTCCCTCTGGTAGCACCCGCGCTGCCCAGGGCGGCCCCACCGAGAGACGGGTCCGGCCCCAGTGTCGCCGTGCAAGGTGGAGACATGGGAAACAGACGCGAGGGGCCGGGACACCTGGGGCGCCCATCTTCCTGTCCACAGAACGGTCCTCGTCCCGACGCACTCCCCGAGCCTCGCTCACGTGGGGGCCTCCTCCCCCACCGGAGAACCCCCATGTCGTCGGGTGTGCCATGGGAAGGGAGCCCTGGGAAGGGAACCCTGAGAAGGGAGCCCTGGGAAGGCCGGGCCTGCTGTCCCAAGGTTCTCAGGAGGGGAGTCGGGCTGGGGCGGGGGGCTGGGGAGCAGGAGAACAGCGGGAGCAGGCGGGGGGCTCCCTGCGCCTCCCTGCCACAACCCCACTCTGAGGCCTCGGCCTCCTTCCCTTTGCTCTCACTTTTTTTCCTCCGAGGCCTTGGCCTCCTTCACCAAGGTCCTTTCTGCTGGGCACCTCACTGGGAGGTTACTGGCCCTGCGGGCACATGCCTGGGCCCAGGCAGAGGACCCCGGCCTCCCCCAGAGCCCCTACCGGCCTGGCACCTTTCCTGTGTGGACAGCACCACAGAGGCGGCCCCCTCGGCTCCCCTCCCCGCCACTGAGCCTGGCTAGAGCCTGGGAAGTTTCCAGAACAGGCTTCAGGGGCCTTAGCCCGGGGGTGGGGACTTGGCGCGGTGCTGCCAGGTGGTGGCCTTGTGGGGCTCTGTCGTGTCCCTGAAGAACCTGCTAGAGTCCTGTCGCCCGACGGAAGGCGCCTCTCAGCCTGCTGCCGCGCTGGGCTCCGGGACACCCAGTCCTCAAGCCTCCCGCCACGCCCGGAGTGGAGCTGCCAGGAGCCAGGCTAGAGCGACTCAGCTACCCTCGCCTTGTCCTGTCCTCAATGTCTCTAGACGTTTCTGCTGTCAGTCATTTTGTGCACCCATCCAGCAGTTATCAGGATTCCTGTTCTGCTAGGTCAGGCCTTGGCCCTTTGGGGCTTAATCTGAGGGAAGATGGGCATTAAGAAAATAAGTATAGGCATGTCCAGTGGAGTACTGGTTGGGTCTGCTGCCTCTGGCCAAGCACAGTCCACGTCCATCCCAAGGAGCCGGGTACACGTCCCAGGTCTGGGGGAACAACCAGTGAGAACAACTGAATAACATGAAGTGTTCCTTCCTTCTGTCTCTCTTCCTGGCTGCCTGTTCCTCTTCATTCCTGCCTGCAACTTTCTTAAAAAAAATAAAGAAAGAAAGAACAGAGGCTTAGGATTCTTAGCCGTGGGAAGTGCCATGAACAGCACCTGCAGTGACAGAGGACAAGGCCCTCTGGTCTGGGGAGGCAGCAGGAAGTCATCTCCCCACTGGACCCAACGCAGCAGCCGCGACTTAGAAAAACAGGCAGCAACTGAGAGCCCACACCCCAGGTGCAGGCGCCAGGTCGAGTGGACTCCATGAGGAAGAGGAAGAAAAGACAGGGTCCTGCATGCCCCACGCACTCATTCGGCGTCTATTGTGTGTCGGGTGGCGGGGACTGTAGTCGGGGGCACGGACGCGGCAGGCCCTGCCCTAAGGCCCCACAAGGGGCCCCGACTGTGGGCGGGACCGCAGGCCGCTGCAGGAGCCAGTGGAGGACGGCCAGCCAGGTGGGCCTCTTCTCCCCATTTCCCTCCTGACCACACAGCGCCTCCGGGGAGCCCTTCGGGGAGGCCCCTCCCAGCTCTCTGAACGGGGCACCATGGATGGGGGGCTCTCTGGAAGAGTCCTTCATCATCGCCTCCCACGCTGGGCTGTGCCGGATGGCCCCTCTGGTTCCATAATGTGGCTGAGGGTCCCCTCCCAGCCGACCCACCTCGGGGCTATGTGGGCCCCTGCAGACATGCATGTCAAAGGGTCCCCGGGGTCCCACACATCCTAAACCGAAGTCCCCTGTGGAAACTCCCTCCGCGCGTGCGGGCGTAGACCTGACCCACCAGCCCCGCTCCGGAGCAGAGCTGCTCCCTCTGCACGCAGGCCTGCCGGGGCCTTGGCAGCCAGCTCCAGGCGCCACGGAAAAGGGCCCCATAACAGCCCGGCCGTGGCCGCGCACCCTGACGGCCGACCTGATTCCCATCTTCTGAAGGTCTGTCGCTGCTTTGATCTGAGTGGCCACGTGTGCTGGTGCGCAGTCTGTGGGCAGTTGCCTAACTCAGGGTCGCGACGGAGGAGCAGCCTGCCTGGTCTCGGCAAAGCTGCCCCTCAGCAAGGGGCTGTCAGCCCGGCCCCAAGTGAAGCCAAAGGCTCCGCCTCAAGGTCAGGCCCTCCGAAAGGCCACCGTGCGGCCCTGCCTGGGCCTGCCCCTGCCACCCGTCGTCCAGAAGAGGTCCACAGGCGGATGCTGGAGCCTGCGCTGACGGGCAGTGTCAGCAGCAGCTGGGACATTGGGTCTCGGAACAGCGTGGTGGTGTCAGCGAGATGGGAACTAATGCCACCGGGGCTGGGGGTCTGCCTGCCGGTCAGGACCGGCAGATCGGCTGAGGATTTGGGCCCCTTGGACCTTTCAGGCTTCTCAGGGGCAGAAGGCCCCACAAAGCAGCCCAGTGCCGGGACCAGCAGGAGAGTGTGCGCCCACCCAGGGCAACCCGAACCAAGGTCAGTCATGAAGTGCTTGCTCTCCAGGTGGCCGCGGATCATTTTATTTTCTTTTTAAAGGAAAGGTGCAGCGGAATAAAGGCAGGCAGGCAGGCAGGCAGGCAGAGAGAGGAGGAAGCAGCCTAGGTTTTATTTTATTTAGTCGTTCACACAGGTTGCTTCCTCCAGGACCCGGGACTCTAGCTCAGGGGCAAGTGACTTGCTCCTTCAGAGGTGATCGCCCCAACTGCTGCTCCACCAGGACGCGCCGCGGGTCATTTCACTTGGCAGTAACGGACCATCTGAGCCCCCAGGGGTCCTGGCGTGTCCGGCAGCGAGCCGGCACGGCAGGGCTCTTGGTGGTCAGGTGCTACCCGACGAGATCAGCCGCCCCAGGGAGCTCCGAGCCATGCCTCCCGGAGGCCGCCTCGCAGGGCCTTTCCTCTCAGCCGGACAGGGAGCTGTGCTGGCGACTGGACACAGAAACCCCACCGACAGTGGGTCCTGGCGGAGGTGAAGGCCAGCCCTTCCTCCCAAGATCTGGTCCGTGAGGTTCTCCTGGGACAGACGGCGCCGAGGAGGCTGCCGCAGGAGAGTGTCAGACCCGGGGCGGGAAGGCAGCTCAGCTGGCCCTGGGCAACACGCGCCTCTCGCCGGAAAGCGCAAGGTCTGGGGTGGAAGAAGGGGCGACGCGGGTGGGTTAGCAGGTAAATGGAAGACACACACCCTGCTTCCCACGGTCACCCTTGTGGGTTCTTCAACCTGATGTCTTTCTTCCAGTGGCCAAACAGCCCTCGAAGAACGTGTGTTCATGGACAGCCCTTGAGCCGCTGTCTGTTGTCAATTTAAGAGCCACGGTGTCCTCCTGTCATCCGTTAGAAAATGCGGCCCCTTCTCCGCGACGGAGGGCAGGTGGCCACTCGCATGGAGCCCGGTCCACAGGCCTCCTGGTGAGCTGAGACGGCCACCCGCTGGGGTCTGCGGCCTCCTCTGGGCAGCCGGGAGCCCAGTGCAAGTGTAGAGCAGCCTGCTGCAAGCGCCCACACCCCCGCTGCCTGGGGACAGACCGGCCGCGCGTTCCCTTCGATCCTGCAGAGGGGGCCGCGAGTGGGGAGCACAAGAAACGCTGAGTTGGTGGCCTCGCTTGTCATGAAATGAGGGAAGTGGTGGGAACCCACGGCTCCTGTACCCAACCGTTACCATGGACGAGGCCATCCATGCAGGTGACACCACCTACCTGTGACCACACTGCCAGTCCCATGGGACTCCCCCCACCCCGCGAGTCTCTGGACGAGGGGCAGGCCAGCATGCCCACCACAATGGCACCATCTGGTGGCAAGGGCTGGGGCACCTGGGGCCACCACCTGGAGCCCCTGGTGGGGGGCGGCGGGGGAGTAAGGTGCAGGGGCTGTCTCCCGGAGAGCCGGGGCCCTGCAGGAGACCCTTCTCTCATGGGTGCCCCCGTGAGCATGGGCCGCCACTCACCCTGCCTGGCTGGACCCTCCGAGGCCTGGCACCTTCATCAGGGGACTGGGCACTGGCCTCTCCCAAGGCTCACTTTCCTCATCTTTCAGAGAGGAAACCAGGAACCCCAGCCTAGCAGGAGGTAGAGACGCCGCCCCCAGACGTGCCAGGCAAGAGGGGCGCTGCCGTCCACACTGCCGCCTTCCAGACACGGCCTGCGGGCCCTTCTCCCAGCTCACTGACCCTGAGGCTGTGTGTGTTGGGCCAGCTGAAGGGTTCCAGCAGCCAGACCTTCCCGACGCCGCCAGGAAGAGGCCGGGGAAGCCACAGCACCAGCCCGGGAAGCAGCCCCCACCCCAGCTCCCAGCCGCCCGTCAGCACTCGGCCCTCTGCCGCACCACAGGCACTTTACGTTTCCCACTGGCATGCAGACTCTTCGTGTCCTCTGGCAGGCCACCCAGGCCTCGTCTGGACCCAGGGGCGCCCTGCTGCCTGCTGGGCTCTCCTGGCAGCTCTTCCACTGCCCCTCGGTGGTGCGTGCTGTCCCCAGCCCACCTCGGGCGGCTCCTACTCAGCCCCGCGTCGTGAGGCCGCCCAGGCCCCTGCCTCTCTCCGGAGGCACTAGAAGCTGTGTTTTGGAAAGCGGCTCTGGGGCCACGGTTTCCCTGGAAGGTTGCTGTGACGATGAAACGAAGCCCCATGGGCCGCACATGCCTGCAAGACGCAGACACATGAGGCCCGGCAGAGCAGCATGGGCGAGACGGAGAGAAGGGAGAGAAGGGAGGCTCCGTCGCAGACTTCTGCCCGCGCCCCCCCACCCCGCCCGCTGTGTGTGAACAGCCCGGGGGCTTGCTCGAGGCCACAGGGACGGTTCTGCAGACAGGGGCTGCTCACGCCTTCACAGGAGGCCTGAGGCTGGCGGTATTTCCCCTGCCACGGCGTCTCCCTGGGCCGGACAGTTAGGGAGAACTTGGAGGATGGGGGCTTCTGCAAAGGAACAGGAATGAACTCAAGGCCGCTTGCACCTGGCCCAGAGCCCCGGGAAAAGCCCCTCACAGCCCCTCCTTCATCCCCCGGGCGGCGTGCGCTGAGCAGCTGGCCTGGGTTCGGGGCCGTGGCCTCCTCAGCCTCACTAATCTCCTGCCCGCAGGTCCAGAGGCCCAGGGCGCCACACAGATGCCCCGGCAACGCCCTTACCCTGTGTCTGTTCAGGTCAGAGGGGCTGGAGGAGGTCAGAGCCCAGGCCCCAGGCTGGAGGGGAGCACGTCGCCCCCTGTCTTCATTACCAGCACCAGGCTGGGCCCCAGTGCTCACGCGAGGGCCCAGGCCTGCGGGCCAGTGACTTGGCAAAGTCGAGAGGCCCCAACCGGCAACCCGTGACTGCTCTGAGGCCCCTCACCGCCTCGAGACAAGAACAGCCCCACTTGACAAGAGCAAATGCCTCGGAGCCCTCGGCTGAGTGACGGGCCAGGTGGCGGCCAGCGCTGTGGCGGCCTGTGGCTCACCGACAGGGGGCGGCCGTGGACAGGCCGAGGGCGGGCCTCACGCAGCCGAGGCCGGGAGAAGCCAAACCCCAGCGAGTTTGGTAAAATCCTGGTATCCTGGGGGCGGCGGCTGCTCAGACTGAGAGGGACGTTCTGCGGGGTGGACACGGGGTGGACACGTGCGGCATCCGGGCGGGCGACGGCCTGCAGCATGATCGGCAGGGCTAAAGCAAAGGCCGCTTTTCACACGAACGCCGACAACTGAGAAGCGGCCACCACGCGGGCTCCCTCTGAGCACCGGGTCCCACTCCTCTGGCTTGTCCTCCAGGACCCTGGCCCTCCTCACACATGACAGGCCTCCAAGAAGCCACGAGCTGCCCTGAGGTGGACGGGGGCGCTGGGGGCTGTGACGCCAGGAGGCCTCGACCACGGCTCTCTTCCCAGAGCGAGGCCTGTCCTTGGCATGTCCACACGTCCGCTGGGCCCTGACGCCAGGGCTCCGGCCGCTCACCTGCCCCCGCCCGCCGGCGGCGCCTAGCACCTCCTCAGCTGGCCCTCGGCTCCTCTGCACTGGACGTCCTCCAGCACTAAGCCTACCCAGCCTGCTGGGCCACGGTGTCCTCCAAATCCCCTGCCCCTCCAAGTGGCTGCCAACCGAGCCTCCGTTTGGCCTGTGACATTCAGCGCTCTGCACAGCCTTGGCACAGAGACCCCCATCCCCAGCTGTTTAGATACCGCCGCCTCCTCCTGGGCAAAGCGTCAGCTGACCAGAGCACGGCCATCCGAACCCGCTGCTACGACGGCGCCGACCTTCGTCTGGCTCCTCCGTCAAGAGTATTGTCAGCCCAAGCCCGATCCTGACCCTACAAGAGGACAGGCGTGCGTTGGGGGCTCTGAGCGGCAGGGCATGATGTGGGCCATCTGTGTGCCCGGACACAGGAGCACATGCCTGCAGCGTGGTGTGATGTCCGCCACAGCTGTCCCTCTCTCCCTGGCTGCCCACCCGGCTGGGCCCCATGGCCCTGCTATTAATACCGCAGAGAGGCCAGGCAGCTGGCGGCGGCACAGTCTTTCCACACGGACAGTGACGACTGACATCGCCCTGATTGGGGCTCTGTATGTCCCTCACGTGCATGCCTCTGCTAGAGCATCGCTGGGCAGTGCTGGGGCCGGAAATGTGCCCGCTTGGCCCAGGGAATTGGGGAACCCTCCCACGGTCAATCTGGGGATCTGTACCAGGAGGCCCAGGAGGTGGTGGGAAGGCCCAGGAGCCTGGCCCCTTCGTCTGGACGGTGGCCACAGACCTGGTGGGGAGAGCAGGGAGAGCAGCAATAGTGACTGCGACGTGCCCCCTCGGGGGCGAGGGGCTTCCAAAGACCCCACCAGCTCAGGAGGAGTGGGGATGAAATGACCGGGTTTCTGGGATTTTCTCTCAAGACTCTGGAGGAGAAGGTGGAGTGACAGAGGGACAGGCTGATGGTCACTGCAGCTGTGCCGGGCCCCTGGGCCTCATCGCCACTCTGGCATGCTGGGAAATTTCCATGACAAGTTTAAAAATACACACGTGGAGAAAATATTCCACAGATATTTGCTGAGGGCCTAGGATGTGCCGGGCCGTCCTGCTGGCACGTCTTCACTGTGACACGGGAGGGGCCCGAAGCACCCTGGCGCCCGGCGCTGACAGCTCGGCCGTCCACCCCCGCAGGCCTGCAGGCTCGCTGTCCCAGCCCACTGACCCGTGGAGACAGCCCAGCATGCTCTGTTTGAATGGCATCTTAGAGAATACCGCCAAGAGCCCGGGAGCCCGCCAGCCCAGCCGAGCACACAGGCAGGAGAGCCCCCAGGGCGCCCTCTGCCCGCCAGGCAGCCCCCACTGCGGGAGGCGGCCTTCGTGGAGGCGCCCTCTGTCCATCTGAAATACCGGTGGCGCTGGGCTTGCTTCTGGACTTCAGGAAAAGATGCCTCCACGTGCCCTAATCCCTCTTTTTCGGCGCGGGCTCTTTTCTGACGTCCCAGGGGAGGAAGACCCACCTCCCCCAACCTGAATCCCCAGAAAAGCCCAGAGGGTCAGCAGGCCAGCCAACAGGAGGTGGGCCGGCCGGGAACGTACTCGGTGCCCGGCTCTTGGTCCTGGGACTCAGAATACAACGCAACGAGGCCAAGTGCATAGGTTCAAGCCCCCCGACAAGTCTGTTTCTTGGCTGCTTCTATAAATGAAACATGTGACGTGACGGCAAATGTCACGGTAGAGGCAGATCAAGACAGCTACATCTGCCAACTTATTATTAGGAGGCAAATGTCCTGGAAAGAAGATATGTCCCAAGGAATTCAGTCCTGTTGAAACTCAACAGGCCTCAGCTGGCTGGAACCAGATGATTTCCTACACGCTGCGATAAATTCATTTGTCCCCCTAGATGGTAAATAGCTGTTGGCAGGGGAGACCAGAATGTCCCACTCCACACCTGTCCCAACACCTCCCGCGGGGGCCAGGCAAGGATGTTCTGTCCATGAACGGACTGAGGCCCTCACCACGCATCCCGGAGAAGAGAATGCCAGGCTGGGTCAGCATGGCAGGCACCTAGGACGAGCCCGAGAGGACAAGGCCAGGGCTGTCCATTTTGAAAAACAGGCATTCATCTTGGTGTATGTTTAAAACACACTTCGCCAGGAGCCAAGCGATAATGGTAGAGTTGTCCTTTAAAGGCAAATTCCTTTACATCCAGAGAGCTGGCTTAAGGAGGACTGCTAAGCACAGTTACAGGAGGAGAGGATGGCGAGAAGTGTGCCGGTGGCATGCACATCACTCAAGATCGAGCAAAAACGATGGCGCTGTTTCTAAGGGAAAGTAAATGTTCTCTCTTGCGAAGGTACTTTGAAGCTCAAAGTTCCGACAAGAGTCTCCGCCTAAAACACAGCTGCCCCCCACCCCAGGCCAGCCACCCACTCTGGACTGTGCCTTCGGCTCCAGGCCCCCAGCCATGGGGCGCACGGACCGCACCGAGGAAGACGCACCCCCACCCCCAGCGCGGGGCAGAGGACGGGCCCAGAGCAGCGCCCGCAGCAGACAGGGACCCCCGGAGACGGCTCCACGAGAGAGCCTGCTCCTTCTCTTGAGTCTGCTCTTGTCCTGAAGCGCCCACCATGACTTCCAGAAGAAGCAGGGACGAGCAGTTTTCTCCTTGCACTTTTAAACAGTCCGCCCGATTTAGGGAGCGCTCTCAGGGGGAGGCCTTTCTCTCATCACTCAGAGAAGATCAGCTAGAGATGGGAAGTCACTCTTACAAACATGTTAAAACTGATAGGTATATGGACAGATAAACAGATGGATGAATGAATGGCTGGATGATGGGTGGACAGACGAATGGACGATGGGTAAGTGATGCACGATAGGCAGGTAGATTTCCAGTCAGACAGAAAGAGAGAGACTGTGATGTTAACTGCTCACTTTACCTGCACAGAGAATTGTGCCGCCACTACCAGGGAGACTGAGAGCTGGGCAAGCAGGCTCCTACCTTCCTGCTGCCTCCCTGCTCGGGAAGGTGGGCTGGACGCAGGCCGCCCCAGCCCGGGGCCACGCGGCACGAGGAACGCAGCTCTGGGGCAGTGGGTGGACAGGAGCAGACACGGCTGGACTTCAGGGCTGAGGGCATTTCCATAGGCGGCCCTTCCCAGTGGACACTGTCCAGTCTGGGTTGGGAGAGGAGTCTCCCGTTTGGGCTTGAGCTGATGGAAGGAGGTGCTGTCTGGGAGCCCTGCCACGTTCTCGGACGGGCCGCAGCAACACGGCTTCAATGGCTTTCTTTCTAAAAGCTCAGCCACCTTCGGGATGAACCAAAAGACAACTGGCCCAAATCCGCTGGGCCCTCCCCCGAGGCCTCTCTGTGTGGGTGTCCCTCCAGCACCCTCTGAAACACCGTTCGGAAGTTCAACCGTTTCCCCTGAAGGCGAGAGAGGAGAAGGCTTAAGACCGCGGAGCCACAGGGCCGGCCCTGCAGCAGACGGCCTCCCGGCCAGGGGACAGGCAGTGCCAGAGCGCGGGGACAGACTGCCGGCCTCGTGCCAAGGTCCCACGTTGACCTGCAACCTCGAAATGCCCCTGCTCGATGGTACCCGGGAGAAGCCGTGGACGCAGGGCCGCGCTGGCACCGCGATCCCGACGGCCGCCCCGGGAGGGGACCACGGACTCTCCTGCTGGGCCACAGAGGAGAGGGTGACAGTCCAGAATCGCGAGGCGTCTGTGTGTGAGCCAGGGCTCAGAGGCCGCCGGGCACCAGCACCACCTGCTTTGAAAGGGCATTTTCGATGAAAGCTGTGAAGGCGGCCGGCGCGCTGACGGGAGCCTGGGCCGGGGACCGGCTGTTACTGCAGAGCGACCTGCGTCAAGTCAGCAAGTACGCCCGTCTTATTCGACCCCGAGCTGCACTTTTTGGCTATTTTTAATGTCCCCGAAAAGCAGGTGCAGCTTACACTCAAAGACAGCTTTGTAAATAAATCTTATTACTATTTTTTTTCACAGAAACCCCTTGAGAAATTGCGCTGGGCCTTAGAATTGATGGGGACTGAGAATCAAATAAATCCCGTAACAATTAGCCGCGACGTATCTGACTTGTACGTTCGTGTGATTAAGCACTGAATTCTTTGAAGGCTGCGCGGAAATGCCATGTCTTGGGGTCACAGAGGGGACTTCTTGAGAAAGGTCTTGAGGAAACGCGCCTCCCTTCCTTGTACCTCGATCCCCGTGTTCGGGGCCGTGTTAAGTGACTGCTCGTGCTCTGGGGTTACCAGTTGGCTGGATTTTTGAACAACCAGCAGAAAGAGAAAGAGTGTCACCAAATTATCTCAGCTTTAACCTTGGTCCAGTCCTTCCGGGCTGCCGTGTGAACTTTGCCAGGCCTGATTAGGAGGGGCATGGTATAGTGCTATTTCTGGCTTGCCAGCCGCTTCCAGCCAGCTCCTGCTTTGCTCTTGCTGTAATAAGGAGCCGGCGGAATGTCAGTTCTAAAGTGATGAAGAAAAGAATGAGAAGCTGTGAACAGTCCGTTTGGATGCTGACAAAAAATAGATGTGCTGTCAAGAGGGCTGACATCTGCGGCCCAGGGTCGCATTACACCGCTGCACGGAGCGGCTCTGGGCCGCGAAGGAGCACTGAAGCAGGGCTCCCAAAAAGGCTGTGCAAGGAAGGGAGGTGCGTTTCAAGACCTTTCTCAAGAAGTCCAGTGGCCCCGGCCCCAATCTGAGCCTCAGTGTCCTCACTGGTGCAACGAAGGTGTTAAGAATTGAAGTCCCACGTCCCTCTAGCTCGGGCACAGGTTCCGTCCACCAGGACTCCAGTTGGAAGTTGAGTCTGGACAGCCCCTCTCCAGGACCCTCCTTACACCCCATCTTTTCTGCTTCCATGATAGCCCGCTGTTGAGTTCTGGGCTCAGGATGTCTTCTTACCTTGCTGATTCCTCCTCCCATGTGGTCCAAAGGCATTTCGAACTCAACAGGTCAAGCACAGACTCGTGGCTGCCTCTCACTCAACACACCAGAACGCAGCTGCCCCACGCCTCGGCCCCTGCCATCCTTTTCCAGCTCAGTGAACAGGACTAACTTCTATCCAGTCCCACCTGGGTGCCACACGTCACGCAGTCAACCCCCATCCCTGTCGCCACCACGTCTTGTTAGTCGGCCACCCAAATAAGCCACTCGCCACCACCATGTTGACGCATCTCTAGAAACACGCGCCTCCTTCAGCTCATCCACCGTCCTCTCTAGAGTCCCCGCAGATCCCACCCCACCGCCTCGCAGGCAGACTTTGCATACGACTGACTGTAGCACTTCCAGGCCATCAGGACAAGGGCCCCCACCATTCTAGGGATATTCAAGACGACACGAAGACTGTGGTTCGTCCTGCTGGGTCAGCGAGCCCTGCGTGGCAGCCCTGCCCACCTCCAGACTCATCTCTTTGCACCCCAGCTCTGCTGACCTGCTGCCAGTTCTCCTTCCCACCACAGGGTCTTGAACACGCTATTCCTGCGCTTGAAACTGCGCTGCCTCACTGGCTGCTGCTGCACTTGGAACGGCCCCACCTTCCTGCCGCCATGGGCTCGCCCTTCGGTTCACAGCGCAAGTGCCCACGAATCACTTTCTCGGGAAAGCATCTTTGACTTGCCCACATCGCGGGCCCTTCTGCTGTGCACTCTAAAAAATGACCTGTTTCTTTTCCACTTCTCTTAGCTCAGATTGTAAGAAGACCCATTCGCGTGAAGACTCATTATTTGCAGATCCCCCTCTGAATACAATGAGTGGAGAAATGGAGTCTGACTTAGCTCACTATCATATTCCTGTGCCTAGCAGAATACATGGCCCACAGCAAGTACGCCTCATTTCGGTAGCTCTGACAGTGGCTTCTGAGGCCTTCCACCAAGGGACCACTGAAAAAGAACTGGAAATTCACGTGGACGAAACCCAACTTGATTGGTTTCTCCAACTGTTTGTTAGGCTCTGTCTAGCTGTCTAGCTGGGCTTCTCCCATTCCTTTCCATCTCTTCTGCCTCTTGGCCTTTACCACCACCATCATCATGACCATTATCGGGACCATCACCCCCACCATACTCATCATCAGCATCCCCACCATCTCCACCATCATCATCATCTACCTCCTCACCACCACCATCTTCATTACCACCATCCCCACCAACATCACCATCTTCACCATCCCACCATCTCCACCGTCATCATCACCATCATCACCAACCCCACCACCACATCCTCACTATCCCACCATCCCCACAATCCTCATCATGACCAGCAGCACCGGCACCATCACCATCATCAGCAATGGAGTTACCAGCTCAGTGTCTGCTTTCTACTGTCGCAGAGCACTTTTACTTTGTTCCTCGTCTCCACAATCCCAGAAGGTGGGTTTCCCAGTGAACCTCATTTTTCAGCTGGGGACACAGAGGACCAGGAAGTCCTTCCACAGGGCAGCGGCAGCAGAGGAGGGTGATCTGCTGCTCGTCCACCAGGGCAGCTTGACATTCCTTCTAAACCCCACCGAAATACTATCAGACATCAGTCAAAACCCCTTAAAACAAGGAAGCTCAGCGGTGTCCCCACTGCAGCCCCATCTCGTCAAGGGCTCTTCTCGCTCACTGCTTCTGGGGAACACGGCAGGGGACAAACGGGGCGTGAGGACAGTGGAAAGAGATGAAAGAAACCTCAGTCCAACTGGATGGCACGACTAACCAGAAGAATACAATCAGCCAAAAAGTATGCTTCAATAATAAAAAAGCACACATTTACCAAATATCACAAAACTGTAAACTCCAAGAGGACAGGCATCAGAGATTCCTCACTTTGAGATTTTAGAGCATTTCTTTCAAAAGAAACGTGGCATGGTTACCTGCGGTTGCCGACTATGTTTTGAAGCCAGTCATTAAAAAATTAAATAAAAACAAAAATGTTTTAAATTCTAAACTGAACCCTCTACAATCTATTTTTTTTTTTTTTTAAATAAAGCAGGCAGGCAGGAAGAGAGCGGAGGAGACATTTATTTATTTTATTTGTTGTTCATCTTGGTTGTTCGCCTTTGGCCTGGGTCTTTGGGTCCTTGCAATGTGTGCAGACGGTGCCAGTGTCCTCGTCCACTAGGCCACTGACAGGCCTCTAAAATCTTTCTTGAAAGCCCAAATTACTATCAATGGCATTCCGAAAAAGGTCAGTTAGATATAAAAGGTAAGAAGTGTGTCGCCTCCATCTGAAGACCCTTCCCTGACGGCGTGCCCACCACACGTCTCTACTCTTCTCATTTCTCTGTGGACGGACACGTGGTGGCCGCCGACCCTGCCCCAGGCTCCCTTACAGGCGTCCCCACACACCCCGCACTCAGGGTTTGCACCTGTGGGTCACTGGTCGTCGTGTCAAGAAACCAATTCCATTTTTTAAAAATTGTTTTTATTTTCACACATTAAAATAAACTCATCGGTGCAGGTTCCCCGTTCCTCAGACACATGTCAGCTCACCCTGGCCCCCACCACTTCACCAGAGTCCTCGCCAGTCCAGTGGGCTCCACTGTCCCCCGACCCGCCCGCCCGCCCTGTCCCATTTCCTGTTGGTCACGTCAGTGTTGTAAGCAACCATTTCTAAAAGCAGCCAAATCTGAGAAGAATATACCACTTCTAAAAACACCTGACAGCCTGCAAGTTTAATGGAAAAGACAGCCCATTCATAGTGGGAAGCATGAGCTGTACTAACACGGGAAGGTCCTCCTCTGCTCTGTTAGAATGAGGAAAGATCACCGGTTCTTCACGGGGACACGGAAACCTGGAGGAAGCGGGGACAGCATTTCCCAGCTTAGCTTACGGACAGAAGGCGGTTCCAGTCAAAATCGCCCTGGTCATCACAGAACCTCATACAAGTGGCTCTTAAATTCTACAGCAGAATAAATGCCACCCTCAGGACCCTGAGCAATCCATCCAGTCAGGAGGCATTTGTCCCTGCAAACCTTACGAGACAGCACAGAACGGTGACTGTCCGGCCACACACCAGTCACCGCAGAAAACCAGGCAGAGGTCACAGTTTACCGAACTGAGCAAGAATAAAGCAGCTGCAACAAACAGAGCCCAGAACTCATAGGCCACATTGACAGTAGTTTGAAGATAGATGTTTCTAAAAAAAACCTTAATTGTGAACAGGAAATTTAGGGTTTTGGTTTTTGTCCTGAAGAGAGGAAGGAAGGGACAAGAGGAAGAAGCATTTAAGGAAAGGGAGAGAGAAACATCTTTATTATAGGAGAAAACTTCAGAGGGGCAAGATGACTTCTCAGCAGCCCTTAAAAACGAGCACCCTCCTGATTTCTGAATCTTTCTCCAGGTCCGTTTCAACACCCCCGTGCCCCAGCTTTAGTCAAAGCCCATCGGGGGTCGAAGCCAGGCGCGTGGTCTCTGAGTGTGGGGCGAGAGGTGCCGGCCCGGCGCCGAGAACCTTCCCGGGGCTCCTAAGTCGGGGCCAAGCCGCTGGATGGCGATTATGATCACCTGCCGCCACCCCAGTGAGTCCTCTGGGGTTTAGAGGAAGGACGTCTTCACTTCCTCCTCCTCCTCCCTCGTGAGTGAGGGGCTGGGAGGGAACTGTGGCTGTGGCATAAGGAAATTTCTAGACCAGCAAAGGGAAACACTCTGAAGGAGGGAGGGTCCAGAAGCCATCAGACCTGCCACGAGCTCCCATCTGAGTGAGGAAGAGAGGAAACGGGGTCTCACACTCCCGAGTGACAGGACGCTCTTTTGTCACTGTGACGCGGGTCTGCCCGTGAGCCCTTCGGGGCCCTGTGATCAGGTATGGAGGGACCTTGCCTCTCATCTACGTTCGTGGGAGGAAGGGGTGGAGAAAAGCCAGGCTGAGACGCACCCGCATGGAAGGGCTGGTGGCAGACGCATGTGCACCCTGCCTTCACCGGGGCGACAGTGGCCTGTGGCCTAAGGGAGCCACACACCCTAACACCTGTGAGGGGCAGGACACATCTTCGTTGACTGTCTTTCGGAAAACAAAACCAGATGCCTCGGACCGCTCGAACTCAGAGCCACACTGCAGTGAAGGAGGCTGATTTCCCCATCGTCGGGGTGGACCGATTCCCAGCGCAGCCATTTGCCTGAAGATAATTGCCTCAATTCTCCACTTACCTCTGCACAAAGAAATAGTCCCAATCTGCCAGAGCCTTGATGACCAGACGTATGAAATTGGTCTCATCGTTTTCTGAAGGGTTGGAGCTGAAGGGACCGCTGTGCACGACACGGGCACCGGACGTCGGGAAGGCTTCTCCCCAGGGCCTGCTCCCCGCACCTGAAGGGTGAGTCAGAGCTTCGCAGAGATCAATCAAGGCCACGGCTAGAGGAAAAGGGGGGCGGCGGCAGGGCTGCCGTGGCCCCCTACGCAGTGGCAGAGTGGGCGCTGCGGCCCACTGCTGAGGAGGCTGCGTGAGGGGCAGGGGCGCCTGTATGCCCAGAGCTCTGCTCTGCCTGAGTGAGGGAGCTTCCAGAAACTTCCTGCTGGAGCAAGTCTAGTGATTTCTCCTCCCACCACACAGAAGTGGTGTAAGCAGGCAGGCAGGCAGGCTGGCAGGTGAGTAGATAGGTAGGCAGACAGGTGGGTAAAGCAAGCAGACACTCGTACCTGTAGAGGACCCCACAGAGTACAAAGCAAAGGTAAAGGAGAGACTCTGTAAAAGCTGTCAGCCCGGATTGCAGTTCATTTCTGATGCTAATGCCCTTTAAAAAAAAAAAAGAAAAGAAAAAGAAAGGCGCAAATAGCTTATTGTAATCCCCACAATAGCCTGCAACAACCCAGCCAGGTCAAGAAGACAATTATTTCCCCCTATTGTTGGCTGTGAGCTCTGGATGTTATTCTCCCCAAATGACAAAATCAGGAGCTTGGATTTTCACCCTCTCTCCTGGAGAGCCCGCGTTTACCAGAGCCGCTTGCATTCCCCAAGCGAGAGTCCTCCAGCAGCCAGCTGTCTGCCTCGGTGTGGTCCCCAGGCCTCTCTGGGGTGGGGGCAATGCCTTGCTCCCCGTGCGGTTCTGACTGCCATGGTCAGGGGTTGGTGGGGAGCACTTCAAACCCCCTGAATTCGTTTCTATCCAAAGGAGCGTTTAAAAAGCTCTGGCTCTCCAAAAATAGTCCTTTCCAGTGATTGTCCAAAGAATATGTTCAAGAGTCATTATACCCACTTGCCTAGCGGAACTGAACCCATCTTTCATCTCGTGTCTTCTCTCAGAAAACCATCTACAAGACCCATGACAGCAGCCTGGCCAGCCTGAGACCTCCTGTGATCATCTGTGTCCCCCGGCGCATCCGGCACAGGGCTTTGCACAAGGGACACGGGGACAGGTGCGTGGAAAGCATTTCTCTGATGGGCTTTTAGAAAACAAGTCTCTAAGTCAGAGCGCGTAAAACATCCGCCTCTTTCAGCAAACCAGGGAGAGGCCACCCCTACATGTCCCCATTGGTTCATCTACCTGCTGAGGGGCCCTGTAGTGGGCACCCCTTGGCAATCCGCCTTGTTATAAAAGGAAAGGTGCGGCAGGAACGGAGGCCAGCAGGCAGGCAGAGAGGAAAGATCGCATTTGCTTGTATTAAGTTGTTTTTCTTGGCTCCCCCACCCCCACGGGCGACTTTGGGTCCTTGTGGCATATAGGTGGACTCTACTTTGTAAGATTTGGGGGCACTGACTTTGATCTGTGTTGTTGGGGGCCACGAGCTGCGCACTCAATCCCCCCATCTCCCCAAGGATGCCTGCGTGGGTCTCCATCACAAAGGTGACTCAGCCCGGACAGCTACGAAGCCCACTTCATCTTTCATTCCCAAGACAGCCCCGGGAAGGAGCAAGAGGACCAACGCAATGAACCAACCCACTCGACTCGGCTCTCTGCTCCGACAAGCGCGTGTGGGCACCAGGCCCGGGCCCCAGCCCGATCACGGAAGCGCCACGCAGTCAGGCTGCCGGTCCTGTCCCTGAACACCCAGCAATCCCTCCCGTCGCCCAGCCGCTTGCACTTCCACACGCCTCGAAAACAGAAGCAGCATTGGAAAAGCAAGTCCAGCAGGGGAGCCCCAGCCCCTTGCCCAAGGCCTCCACATGCCTTTCACTTCAGAGCCTGAAGTGAAAAGAATTTGGGCGGGCACCACATTCCCTTCCTCCTGGCTCTGGAAAACATCTCCAGTATGTGGTCCCCTGTCTTTTGAGTTAGCTCTGCTTCTGACAGAGAGTGACAGCCTCCTGACAGGCCATCCCACTGCGAAGCCCGAATTCTTGGACCATTCTTCCTGTGCCTGAGCTGAGGTCTCCCTATGGTCACCACCATGCATCATTTCTAATGTCACCCGCTGGGACCACATAAGACTCATCTTAATGCCTCTGCATTGGACACCCTTTAAGGGGCTGAAGACAATGCTCTTCATGATTCATCCCAATAATAGCCTCACTGTGGAGGCTCTGACGAACTGGAAACGGCTCTCCTGTCTGCCTGGTTTGGAGCCTCCCTCCACCCAGCCCCTTCGGTGATATGTCCACTCCCTCACCGGCAGACAGACAGACCCCTCGTTCCTGAGCCTGGGAACAACCCGAGGTTATTCATCAGCCACTGGCTCCTCTTTGAAATGCACCGAGCAGCAGGCGCCTCTAGAGTCACGCACGTAATGCATTTTAAAGAGCATTTTCTGCACAGATCCATTTGCCCAACCTCGGCTCTGAGCGCAAGATGGAACGGTGTTCCGGGCCAATCCTCCCGCTCCTCCCATAGCCAGTGTGCAATGTACATGAAATGTATTTGTAACTCGACATGACTGAGGCTCTAAAATGCAGTTTTGTTTAACGTTTTTGCTGATTAAAATGCATCTTGCAAAGAATGGACATTATTAATGCAGAATCTAGTCCAAAAATAAGTATGATGTAACACACATTTTTTAATAGTGCAGGCAATCTCGGTGTGTCTGTATCAGTGGAGCAGCTCTTGCTGCTGTCTCCACGATAGGCAGCGTGCACGCCCCTGAAAAAAACCAAGTGCTCTCTGATGGCGACACTGAAGAATCACAGCCCACCTCTTGGCGGACAGCTGGCAGTATTTATTCTCCATTGAAAGGGCATTCACCAGCATAATGTATTCCAGGCTTCCCCGCAGCGCGCCCTGAAAACCACTTGAGTGACAGCTTCACGTGCCACGTGCCACCACAGGGCCGCGACAACCGAAAGATGGAGAACGAGTGGGTCCACGTTAAGAGCATTTAGAAATGTCCCCTTCGGTTGAGGCTGAGATCAGGAGGTGACCTACGTCTCCAGAGGCCCCGTCCAGTGTCCCATGACATCCACGTGACGACGACCCGCTGGGCACTTGGGACAATAAAACCGTTTCGGTTTATCTGGAAAGTGCTAGAATAAGACACAACTAAAATAATACTTTGATCCTGGAGAGAGAGTGCCCCTCAGTCCACTTTATTGCAAGGCCAGTTTTTAATGCTATGAACACAAGTGTAAGACAGACACAGGCAAGAATCAAATGGGTCAGGAACATTCGAGAACATCTATCTACAGGCAAGAGGCAGAAACGAAAACCTCATGAAAAGCAGTTATTAAGAGTCTGACGAAGGTCTTCATTCTGGCTCTGGCGTTTAAATGCAGGCTTCATGAAGGCGTGAGCATCCACCATGCTGAGTGACAGCTGACGCCGTGACTCCGCGGCCATCGTGGATGAGCAGCAGGAAACACAGAGATATCGTAAGAGGTGGCGCCTCTTTAGGTGTCCCCTTGTTGACTCACACCGTGTTGACCCATCCATGGGTTCTCGGAAGATGGCTTTGCCAAGCGACTCCAGCTTGTCACTGAGGCCAGAGGGGGGCGCCATGCTCGGCAGGCTGGACGTGTACCCCCCAGGAGCAGTCAGGCCGCAGAGGGAGCTCGGGGTCTCAGCCTTTCCCAGCACAGTTGGGGACGCCTCCCAGGAGGCTGCGGTCTCCTTCGAGTTCCCTGGGTTGAGAACTGTCTCGAGTTCAACGCCACGATCGCAGGGGCTAGTCGCCCCTCACACCTGGGGCCGGGTGGTCCAATCACGTCCTCACCTAGAATTCAAAGTGGATTAAACAAGGTCTGTGAGGTTTAGTAAGTCAAAGGAAACAGATTAATCCTTAATGTAGGACTGTGCGTGTGTGTCAAACTTTACCTTTAGCACCTAGAACAGAGCTTGGCGTCAGCGAGACACGCCACGCCTATCAGACTGAAGCAAGTTAAAAGCTCATCTACAAGAGCCTTTACCAAGCACCCCAGAGGCTTCCTCCGAGCCGGCCGCCGGAAGCGCCCCCAGCGGCAGAGGACCGTACCGGCGGCTGCCAGCGCAGGGAGACTTGCCTTCGCCAGAGGGTCCCGCTCGTTAGTCTCTCTCCTGGCGCACGTTTCTCGTGACCATCTGCCCAGTGGGCTTTCCCAATGGCAAGCTGAAATCCCGTCTGTGGGAACCTTTTAAGAAAAAGACTCATTTGAGTCCAAGAGGTAATTAGGCTGCATGCAGCTCACGGGTGTTGGTGTTTTGTTTTATTTTGTTGGAGGGGGACTTACCTCATTATGGCATCACGGTCAGCATCACAGACCTGCCCAAGGTGAGGACTGACTGTGCCTGAGGCCAGCACCCTCCAGCCAGCAAGCCCTGGCAGATGCCCGGCTTGGATCACGAACACTCACGTCCAGACCCTCATTCCCCTTGAGCATCAGCGCTCTTGCAGTGTGAGGTAGCTGTTTTGGTCTTGTTCACCTTAGATGGAAAACCCTGGTGAAACCGGGGAGGGGAACGGCCCACGGGGGGTCGTGCCCAGCTCCTAACCTGTGGCTCACGAGCTCCCAGCTCGTTGCTCCTCGGCGCCCGCCAAGCCTCACTGAGCCCAAATCCTCTCAAACAAGGTTCCCTCCTGCCACCTGCCGGCCCACCCGGGTCTGCGCCACCGGCTCCGCCACCGCGCAGCTCGCGGGGTGGCGCCCCACCTCCTTACTGCACATGCCCGGCAGAAGTCGGGGCGCGCAACTTTGCAGAACCTCGGTGTCGGTCTCCGCTTTGCTCAGTCTCCTGTCTCCTCTCCCAGGCGAGAGGACCAGCGGAGGCGCCTCCCCCCAGTCTGAGACTGCAGAGTCTGAGACGGAGAGAGGGGCCCCGGAGGAGGCACTTCCCTCTCCTCTTCCCACCCCTTCTTTTTGCTCAGAGAGGCCAGCAGAGGCGCGGAGCTTTAGAAAGTTGAGTGGTCGGGAAGGTAGGTGCTTCCCTTTCCCCCTCCTACCGAGGTGGAGCTGGGACCTCGGCCGGCTTCTCGCCTGGGGAGGTGCGCCCTTCTTGGCTGGAGCAGCCAGTGCGCGTCGGCCGCTCTCTGCAGAGCCAGAGGGCCGGTCGGCTTCCCGGTGTGCGCCTGAGAGAATGGATCGCAGGTCCCGGGCTCAGCAGTGGCGCCGCGCTCGCCACAATTACAACGACCTGTGCCCACCCATAGGCCGCCGGGCAGCCACCGCGCTCCTCTGGCTCTCCTGCTCCATCGCGCTCCTCCGCGCCCTCGCCACCTCCAGTGCCCGCGCCCAGCAGCGCGCGGCGGCCCAGCGCCGGGGTTTCCTTAACGCCCACCACCGCTCCAGCGCGCAGGTGGTCCCCGAGCCCCCCGAGTCTGACCACGAGCACGAGCTCGAGCACGAGGAGGCCGACCTCGACCTGTCCCTTCCCGAGTGCCTAGAGGACGAGGACGAGTTCGACTACGAATCGGAGACCGAGACCGAATCCGAGATCGACACCGACTTTGAGACGGAGCCCGAGACCGCCCCCACCACTGAGCCCGAGACGGAGCCCGAGGACGAGCGCGGCCCCGTGGTGCCCCAGCGCCCCACCTTCGGCCAGTCTCTCAGCGAGCGTCTGCACGCGCTGGCACTGCGGAGCCCCGACGCCTCCCCGAGTCGCGCGCAGCCGGGCACCCAGGAGCCCCAGCCCGAGGACCGGGTCCCCAGGGGCCCCGAAGAGTCCCCGGAGCCAAAGAAGAAGGGGCAGCGCCGCTGCAAGCCGAAGCGGCCCACCCGCCGCGACCCGTCCCCGGAGTCTCCTTCCAAAAGGGGGCCCATCCCCATCCGCCGTCACTAATGGACGACGGCTTCCAGGTTCTCCTCGTTTTCTTTGGACCAGGTTAGTTGCCCGCTGCTAAAGTCGGGGCCGGGTCGGCGAGGCAGGAAGAGGGCGGGAGAATGCGCAGCAGGTGAGGAGGAAGGCGGGACGGCGGCGGCTCAGCTAGCCAGCCTGGGCGCGGGGCCAAGGAAAGCTGGGAAGGGCTTCCCCGATCTTCCCAGGGCTGCGGGGGCGCCCAGGTGGCCAAAGGTCTGTTGGACAGCAGGGCGCTTCTCGCGCCCGCTGGAGACGGCTGAAGGCCCCGGGCTGGTGTCCGGGACGCGCGCGTCCGCGGGGAGCTGTGCACACACATAAACGGCGCGGTAAGTCACTGGTTTTACGCACTTCTGCCCTTCCTAGAGGAACTTGTTTCCCACCACTTGGCCTTGGCGGGCACCCGAAGTGGTTCGGGGGTGCGCGCGCCAACTTTCCCAAAGCCAAGGCAGCCACACTGTAGCGACACTGTTGCGATGCGCGAAAAGTAATCAGACTGAGGCTGGGCGAGGACTCCAGCCTGCCGGCTCCGGGGCAGGGGGCAGGCGCACAGCCTTTAACACGCGCAGCGCCTGGAGCCTGGGTCCCCGGCGCTGCCGATTAAGAGCCACGGGACTTCGGCGCCAGGGTCCCCGCGGCTGTGCGCCAGTCCCGCCGCCTCGCCTCCAGGCGTTCGCCCAGCCGGAGACCGCGGCAAAGAGCGTGCGCACCTTCCCCGCGCGCCCCAGAGCCCACCTCCAGGCAGGCCGGCGGTTCTGCTGGAGTCGTCGGTACTTGGAAGGCAAGCAGAGGAGGTACGGGGACCCCGGGGGTGCCCCTCCGGGCCACCAAGGTTGGCAGCACGGGCTTGGTCACGTCGGGGCATCACTAAGCTTTTGGCACAGCTGGTCTGGCGGCGGTGCAGGGTACGCGTGGTGACCGGACTGGTCCTGGGCTGTTTGCGCAAGGCCTGGGGGGGGGCGGAAGAAGGGGGCTAAGAAGCCCGCGAGGTGGTCGCAAGCAGCAAGATGGAGTGGAATATGGCACGGGCTGGAGAGGGGTTCGCGTCTATCATCAGGACACCCTACAAAGGGTCCCCTCCCCAAAGGGCGCTGCACCCGCGGAGCTGGGGAAAGGTGCTGCTGGATCCTAGGCAGCGAGGTCGAGAGGGGGCTGGGGCTGCTGGCTTCTGCAGCCTCGGGGAGGGGAGGGGAGGGGAGGGGAGGCGGCGACCGGCCATCTTCCCCTTACCCTCGGGTGGAGCTAAGTTTGCAATCTGCCTGGAGGTGACTGCCAGGCGCCGCGCGGAGCACCGAACGCTCTGCGGCGCCACAGTGCGCGTCTCTTGCCGGTCCTGGGGGAAAAGACCTCTGATAAGTGCAGTGTTTATAAAATCCCATCCAGTTTGGAAACAGTGTTTCTCGGTGTGCGCATTTGGTTTTTGCGCCGGTTTGAGCTATTATGATGAGAATGATTTGGGGGGATTTGGCTGAAAAGGAAAGTCCAGTCGGGTTCTGGTTTCCTAAGAACAGGATGGGGCTGGAAGGAACACTGGAAGGGTCTTCCTCCCAAGTCCCCCCTGGCCTAGACACCCCCAGAGCTGTTGGGGTGGCGGGCTGCTGCCTCCGGGGTGCCGGAAGGGCTTCACGGCCGAGTGCCGGGGCGGTGTGCGAGCAGGGATGTCCCTGGGCAGCGCAGGAGTGTCTGGTGGCAGCGGCACCGGGGGCCCTACCTTTGGCTTGAAAACGAGAAGCTGCCTATAGGAGATGGAGCGCCCCAAAGTTGCGATCTCTGCTTAACATGAGCAGTGGCAGTGTGTCCCTCTGGCACTCGGGGGTGTTTTTCCTTTGGTTCACCTAGTAAAATGTCTGAACAAGCAAAGAAACCGGTGTTGTTTAGGCTAGACTGGGCAGCCTGGGGGTCCCGTGTGGCTGCCGGCTGCCCCACTGCAGCATGAATACACGTTTGCCCACACCTCTCACCCCTGCTTTCTAACTGCAAGCAGTGTGCCCGGTTCCCTGCGGGGAGGTCTGCACCACGTCCAGGAACAGTCTGCCATCTCACACACTCGCCCATCATCTGCCTGATTGGGAAAACCTGCTGCCGCACTCGGTGACCATCCCCCGCCCCGCTAGGAGGGAGACCTACCCAGGAAAGGGGAGGGGGAGGTTTGCAGTGTTGAAGTTTTAAAAACCCTCTTTCCACTTGAGGCTCTAGATTCAGCAGCCTTCTTTGCCAGGGACCTTTCTGGCAAGTTCTCCAAGCCTTTCCAACTCACAGGCCTCCAGACCCGCCCTTTGTCTCACTCAGCTACACTGGGGTTAGCATTTGAAAGGATGGGCCCGCCCTTTCGGCTTAGGTGGGTGAGGACATTCCAAAACAAAACCGAAAAAAACAAAAAAACAACTCAGACCTTCCCCTTCCCATTGACCACACAGTGAATTCATTACCAGCCAGCAGTTAGATTTCAAATGCAGAGGGAGGAAGAGGAGGCGGGAAACAGGCTAGTTCAGTGTCCGAGCTGGGGCGGTATTTAGGGTTTTCTCCTTTGCTGCGCTAATTATGTGCTTAATAGAAATGCTTTTTCCTGGACGAAGGTTCTCGTCTAACTGAACTTTTCGAGTTGGAAAATCAAGTAGCTGTGTTCAGATACTGTGTGGGGTCAACCAGATGTCAGTGGCTTGTGTCTAAAAGTTTGGCAAGCAAAAAGTTTTTCATCTGTATTTATCAGAATTCAAAATTTGGAAATTTAAAGTTTGGAATTGCTTTCAGATGTCTCTTTCTTGCACGGGAAGCTTCCTCCCTCCCCTCCTGACTGCTGACAGCCCTGAACTCTTTAGCCCTCATTTTTAGCAGCTGTGACAGCGAAGGCTCAATGAGGAAAGTTGAAACCAGTGTTGGTAAGAATGAGGTCTTTTTTTTTCTTTTCAATCGCATGGATTCTACTTAACTGATCTGCGTTATCACTGCTCTTCAGTCAGGGAAGCTAGTCAGAGGAGAGCAGAAAGTGTCTTTTAAAAGCAAGGACTAAAACAGAAAACAAGCACTAAAATCAAGTTAAGATTGCCCAGGGGCTGCAAGAACTGTTCCCAACTGCCCAGCAGAGGCGGTAAGATTCCCAGCTGCCACCTCTAATCCCTGTGTTCCGGAGCGAGGGATGGCACGCCTCGGCCTGCCCCGTGGGGGCTGACACTAATGTCCATCTCCCACATCTGCATGCCCGAGACCCGAGGCCAAAGGCACGGGCCAGCTCAGGCTCTGGGAGCCCTGGCTTTGGCACCCCCAGCTCACCTGTGCCTCAGCGCTTTCACGTGGGAGATGGACAGGCTGAGAGGCAGCGTGGAGCTAGCCCGATCCTGCTCCACCAGTGACTGATGCCGGTGGAGCCGAAACCTCCTCAAGGGTGGATCAAATACAAAGCGCCAGTTGTGACGCCTGTGTTGCGTCGCTCTAGTTTGATTTCTACTTTGATTTCGTAACTGAGTTGGTGGCAACACGGCTTAAAGAGGCGAGAGAGAACGCGCAGAACTCCACTGCGTCCCATTGCTGGCGGTCTCACCCGTGCTGCCCCCACCCCAGCGTGTCTGCAAACAGCCAGCAAGGCGGCCCGAGCACCGGGCAGCCCCGAGTGCGGGAACCTTCTGGGTGACCTGCCAGGCTGCAGCTAGTTAGGATGAACCTCTTTTTCAGCCCCGCCACCCCCCAGGAGCTTTGCAGACACTCTCTTCACTGCCCCCTCCGTGAAATTCTACCCGCAGATACACGACTCCCTGCAACGCAGAGCCTTGTCAAAGCCAAGGTTTTGTAGCACTTCCCCCAGCCAATTCTGCCCCCACTGCAAAGGCGTGGGCTAAACAGAGCAAATATCGACCCCCACCACCCCACCACCGCCCGCCAAAAAGAGAAAGTCTCAAAACCAAAAAATCCTGGGTTTCCGTCAAACGACCTGATTGAACCTCACAGCTGGTATTAAGCTTTTCTTTCTGGTAACATGTCACGAGTTTATATATAAGGTCAACTTGACCAGCGCTCGTTTTCCCTTCTGGAAGTCTCAGTTTGGGGGTTTTCTCCCAGAGCTGCTGAGGCCGCTGCTGGAGGGCGTACCTGGTTCACTCAGATGACGCAGAAGCCAGTGCCAACAGCCTAGTGACTTAGTTTCCCCGCGGCCAGGAGTCTGCAGGGCTGGGCTCTGTCACCTGTTGACACCACTCAGCAGCGAGGCGCTGCGCCCTGGGCCGCCGGCTTCCAGCGCGGACGGCCGTTGTGTGCTGCGGGCTAAGTTTCCACAGCGCACCGGCCAGGTTAACGGGCGGCAGGACTGTGAGGCGGGGAGGACGAGGCTGCCTGGGCAGAGGGGGGACGTGGTTACCCTACCAGGGTGGGAAGAGCTGAGGATGACGAGCGGAGGAGGTTTTGGGGGATCACAGAAGAATAACTGGAAAATACAGAGATGAGATCACAGGGAAACGTGAGGCTCTGAAGACGGGAATAACTAAGCTCATATGTTTTTAGTGCTATAACGAGGAGTTTGAGATTTGGGGAGAAAAAGTTTAGGGGAGCCCCCATGGCGAGAACAGATATCGGCTCAGCGTCAGGAAGAGCATTTCGAGTCGCCGTGATGGAGACGGAGGGCCACCAGTGGGGACTCAGATTAGCCCCCAGGCGCCACATTCCGAGACCCCCCTCTGCTGCTTCAGGTGGGTTCGGGCGTGCACCCCCCTACCTCACTGCTTTCACCACAGGGGCGCTTTAAGTTGACGAAATCTGGTCGTCTGGTTCCCACCCAAAATCTTGGATTTCGAGGCAAAGCGGCCTCACTCTCCACCTCGAGGGGCTCCGGCGCTCGAGCCAGACTGGCAGCCCCTGAGGGAGTCCCCTGTCCCAGGCAGGTGAGGGCAGGTGAGGGCCGGAGCGCCCTGGCTTCTGCTGCTGCCTCAAATAGGCGTCGTTCAAAAGCTGCTCTGGTAACTGAGGGTGTGGGACAGGGTCAGAGCGGGCATTCCCCCTGCACGCGAGCCACGCTGCCCAGAAGCATCCACGGTGCGTGGAATTTCCGCCAGCAATTCCTAAAGTTTTACACAGACCTTCCACTAAAGCCAAATCTCAATTCCGGGATTCCCTTGCCCTCCGGCCCCCACTCTGCCCCTTTCTTAGCCCCCTTCCCGTGGCGCTGGCCGTCCTTTCTAGAATGGACGTGCTGCCCTGCAGGGAGGAGGGCGCCACAGCCCAGGGGGCTGCAGGGACGGCGCCTGAGCCAGATGTGTGACACGGATCGGATGAGAGCAGCGCACCCGCCTCGAACAGAAACGGGCCCCTCCAAGGCGGGGGCTGCTGAGTGCAGCTCTGGAGGGGACAGGGGTCGGGGTTCAGGGTGGGAGCCCTGCCCTCCAGGGCTCTGACAGATGCAGTATGTCCCAGCCCCGCCCTCTCAGGCATCGTCCCTGCCGCTGCCATTTGCCTGAAACAGCCCCGTCGCGCAGACCTCCACCGGCCACGGCTGGCAGAGGAGACGCCGGAAGGTGGAAGGGTGGGCACAGGGAGTCTACGTGAGCAGTAAGCAGCGACTTCAGATCGCAGGCTTCTCAGGCTGCACCCAGAAGACAGTTGTAACAGACCCACTGCCAGCGAGTGACAAGCGGGGTCTGCAGAGGAGGCCCTTCTGCCAAGGGCCCCTGACGACACAGGCCAGGGGGAATCGCAGACCCGCTCGGGACCCTCTCCTACTGCGCTCTCTCCTTCCTGGGTGCAGGGATGAACTGACAGAGGTGGGTGACAGGCAGCTGCTTAGCATCGGATGTGCCTCGTGCGCTTGGCGGCGAGGAGGAACCCGCCACCGTGAGTAAATCAAGTCTCTACTGTGCGCGGAGCTGGGGGCAGCAATACGGTGGGGCCACCAGGGAAAGGGCCGCGCCCCCGCAGGTGACACGGTGCCGCTCGGAGTCCACAGCGGGGAAGGCCCTCCTCCCATTTGGGGTCACTTTCGTGCAAAAGGGCAGCTGACTTGCTACCTGGAACATCTGGGCTGTCTGGTCTGCACAGGCTGACTGCTCAGAAATACGGGGTTTAACTGAAATCTGAGTAGCAGTTCCTTTTCCTTCCTTGATGCGTCAAGTGCAGAAAAGCTACCCTTCTGAGGGGCGGGATGCAGTTTTCCGGAGCTGGCAGCTGGGCTGGGCCCCTCCTGCCTTCACTGGGGCCCCGCCCCTGAGGGCGGGGCCTTCCGCAGCCCCGCCTCTTGCCCATCTCTTCCTGAGCAAAGGAGCCCCGTCTTGTTCCTTCTCATTGCTATCAAATACTTACCTCTTCCCCTGAGATCGATCTAGCATCGGAAATTCTTGATTCAGGGACCTGGCTATCATGAAATATCAAGACAGGTTCTAAAAGCTGTGCCCTTGGTCAGGGAAGCCCGGGTGAGAATGGTTACCATCCAGGTCAAGGCCACGTTTCCACCCAGAGTGAGCAAGTTGCCCGACTAGACTGAGCAGAGTCCCGCCAATGAGGGGGAGCCCGGTCATCCCACCAGCTGACTCCGACCATACCTGGTGCCTCCGGCGCCTGTGGCCACATGCCCCCAGCTGCCCTTCAGCGTAGTCGGCTCCTCAAGCCTCAGGTCACCTTGCCGGGGCCTCGAATCCCACTGCTGATGGGAAGTTTCGGCTGCCAGCCCTGCTCATCGCCCGAGTCACGTGGGCTTTTGGATTCTGAGGGCCACTCGCTGCAGGACAAGAGTGAATAGAGAGAAATACTGGAGTTCAATACTGGCGTTTCTTCTTTGTCCTCATTTACCTTGAATTAAGGTGATTCCTACTCAAGACGAAGGGTCCCTTCTCAGCCCACGGCAGAGATTTCAACTGGGGGCGACTTTGCACCCCAGAGGATATTTGGCAAAAGCCAGACATTTTTGGTGGCTGCAACTAAGCAGATGCTGCTGGCATCTAGTGGGGAGAGGCCAGGGGTGCTGTGAGCCTTCTCCAGTGCACAGGACCATCCCACAGCAGAGCCCGGTCCCAAAGGGCGGCAGTGCAGGAGCTCAGAGCCCTCTGGGTGAGACAGACACTCAGGGTACTCCCACGGGACCCTTCCCAGCCCCATGGCTCCCTCCTGCACTGCCCCCTTTCCTCAGCAGTGCTCCCTCGAGGGTTTCCCTGAGCGGGGGACTTCACGCCCTGCCAAGGATGACTGTCACCTGGAGTGTGGGAAGTCAGCATTCAAACATCAGACCCATCCCTGCCAAGAATGGGCTGCAGAAAGCTGCATCCAGACTCCCCAGCTTGCCTCTACCTCTTCCAGGTTGAAAAGCGCACTGGCTCCACCGCCTTATCACCGTGTCCCCGGCACCGCCACCACCTCCCTGTTCCACTGTGTCCCCTCATCCGGCACCAGGTGGCTCCCCCACCTGCGGTGCCTCTTAGAGGTCACGACTGGCCCGGCCTCCTCTTCAGGTCACTCCACGCTTGCCTCTACCTTTCCTAAGACAGAGCTCAAATCCTCCCAGGCAGCGCAACCGGAGCTCGGCACGTCGCATTTCGGCCTTGCTCCCGGCACGAAGAGAGCCCGGCCAGTGCTTTCTTTCTGCCTCCGCTCCTTCCCCTGCCAGGTCTCAGGCGCCGATTCCCTGGATCATGGCGGGCAACGGGGCCACCTCCTAGCTGCAGTCTAGAACGCTATCCCAGCCCGGAGGCCCCTGGAAAGGCCATTTTCTCCATCGAGGCATCCAAGAGCCCTCTCAATGGAGGTACCCTTTCATCTTCACACCCTTGAGGGTGAAGGATGGAAGCCGGCCTCAACTTCATCCTCTCCAGGCACGTGTGTTCCCAAGATCCTGGAAAGAATGTTGAACAAGGGGTCCTACCGGGGCGCGAGGTTGCAGGAGTCTGGGCCCGTTCATTGGCGAACAGCTCTCTGGGAAAGAGTCCACGTGAAGGGGGCTGAAGGGAGCTGAGCACGAGGCCTGGTGAGGGCGAACCGTCCCTTTGGGGTCCCCATCACGGCCTCCCGGGGCTCCCAACCCCAAAGTCTACTGACCTTGCACCTGCGCAGAGCTCAGCATCCTGGGGCCTCGACTCCTCCGCCCTCTTGGGTTGGCTGGAGCGGCCAGCCCTCTCCTGGGGGTCCTGGACCTCCACCTCCAGGCCCTGGGAAACTTCTTTCTCCTCGCCTCGCTCCCGGAGGCCCCACATTCCCTGCTTTTGTGAACTGGAGCGATGGGAAGACTGACCGCGCGGCGCCAGCGGGCCTCGTGGCCGCCCGGGCCTGGGCGCCATACGCCTGCCCGCCCGCCCGCCCGCCCGCGTCTCGCACCCTCCGCGGAGCACATCCGTCCAGGTGTTCCAACGCGGCGCCCCCCGTTGGACCTCCTACTCGTATCCGGTTTCCGGCCTGACGCCCCCTGCTCATTCGCCAGGCATCCTTGATTGGCGTGACCCCAGCCCAATGGCTGACCCAGCGCTGGGGTCAGAGGGGAAGGAGAGGGCTGTTGGGACCCAGTGAACCTATTCAGTGGATGCCCAGATGCAGAGCTTGCGGGGTGGGTGTAGTTGGCCAGAGTTTGACCCACAGTGCAGTGTTGGCCATCGAAAGTGTAGACCCCTAGGAGCTGACTGGTATGACCGTGGGGGGCGTCCTGCAGGTCACCCACCCAGGTCCCGGCTTGGCCAGCTTTCTCCACGCGCAGCGCAGCCCAGCGCGCCACGTGGACGGTGCAGCGGCGCCGCGATGCGCCCGCTCCGGGAGGGGCGCGCCGCCTTGGGCAGACTGGACCCTGCGAGCTGCGCCCGCCGCCCGCATGGGGCGACGGCAGTCCCAGCGCCCGCCGTTGGCCGCAGGCCACCCTGTCTAACGCTTGGCCATCGCCTTCCCGGGGTCGCGCCGGCCTGGCGGCCACTGTCCCCTGCCACCGCCTGCGATTAAAGGTGCTTTCAGGTCCCTGGCACCCGCTGGCGAGACAGCCTCTGGACAGACACCGGGTGCCGGGTCTTACGTGACCCGCAAGCAGCAAATTTTTCGCCGGGGCTCGAATCCCTGCGCATACCCGGGACCCAGGGCGCGGGCACACGCTGACCTCCGGGCACTGCGGGGTCGCCCCCCACCCCCACCAGCGCCAGCGCCGAGCCCTGTGCGCTACGGCGCGGAGCGCGGCCGCGGCCGCAGGGGTTTCGGCCGGACTCGGTGCCGCCTCGGCGGGCTCTCGCAGTGGGAAAGCAAGGCGGCTGCCCTGAGAGACCCCAGACGAGAGGAGGGGGCTGGAGAGGAGCTGAGGAGGAGCTGGAGGGGCCGACGGACCGACCCTGCGGCCGGGACCCAGGCAGGGTAGCGCTCACCGCGGCCGCAGCTGCCGGCCAGGCACGGTGTGCGCGGGGGCGGCAGTCTCGGAGCCCACCCTGAGCCGGCTGTAAATCCCAACCCAAATGCCCTTTAACCTTCCCTGGAGCAGTAAGCCCCACAGCACCCTGAGGCCTGCACTTCGCGGGGCCCCCGTGTGCGTCCCCGCTCCCCGCGTCGCGTGCGTGCCGCGGCGGATGTCGCTTCGATCGCGGTGGTACGCGCCCGAGACTGTTTTATTCCCCTGAATCGTTCACATCATGGGAAAGAACCCAGGCTGCTCTGCCCTAGGCTATTGCAGAGACCCCCGATTGCAGAGGAGATGGGGGCCATTGAAGCGCTTTACTGGACCCAGCCTCGGGAGGCGGCAAACAAAAACTGCCGGAGCAGTGGAAAGTACCTCACGGCGTTTTCAAAACAAATCCTGTGTGTGTGCGCACAAATTGGCCGCCCCGCGCCCTGCGTCTCCTATCTGCTCCGCCGGTGGGCTCGCGACCACCTGTCGCATGCCGGCGCGCGCGCACACCCCGCGTCCCCTTCCCACAAGGCCAAAGGCTTGCGCTCAAGACTTGAGGCTTAGGATCTGAGGCTGCCGGGGGCTGGGGCTCGGGGTTCAGGGGTATCCTGGGGTGATGAAACACTTCTGCAGTCCTCCTCCCCCCATGAAAGTCTGTTGGGTCTGGGAGGGAGGGGTTCAGCTCCTGCGCTTCATCAGCCGGGGGCCCACGTCTTGCGTCACGTGCCCCGCAACGCAGGAGAGCGAGCTCTCTGGCCAGGGGAGAAGAGAGGAGAAACACTCCAAATGAGTCAGGGAGAGCAGTAGAAGGAGCCAAAACATCCCTGCGGGGCTTGAGCTCGCCAGACCCCTTACCCAAAGTCCGGGGCTGCTGGCGCTAGGAGCCGGCTGCTGGAACCGCCTGGGCACTGGGGCCGGCGTCCCCTTGTGGCAGAGAAAGAATACTACGAGCGATTTTCGGACCGAATCGGCACGCTCCTCTTGATCCAAGCAGGCGGGGCTGGCCTGGAGCAGAGAGGGAGAGAGGGAGAGAGGGAGAGAGGGAGAGAGGAGGGGACAAAGGCAGGCCAGGGGAGGTGGTGAGGGGGCAGCCTGCAGAGATAAAAAGTGTCCAGGAAGAAGCCAAGACTCCACCAGCAACCAACAGAGTTGCTTCCGCCGCCACCTGAGGTTTGAGGCCCTGAACCCCCAGCCCTCAGGAGGGTTAGAAAGTGAGGTTGGAGAACTTTCCAGCTGGTACTTTGATTTTTTCATTTTTTTGAATTTTTAAATTTTTTTCACCCTAGTTTGGTTGGGTGCCCCCTCTTACGGGGCCCCCAAATTATTTTAAAAGTCCGCCACCGTGTTATGGGCGTGCGCAACCGCCTCGACGGCAATAATATGTCAGGACAACGCGATATCCCCCTTGAATTCGGGGAACAGCCCGAGCAGCCACCACTGGAGGCCCCAGGGGCAGCTGCCCCCGGTGCTGGGCCTGGCACAGCCGAAGAGTTGGAGACCCAAGCACCTCACGGCGAGCCCGTCCCCATCAAGATTGAAGGTGAGGCCTGTGGACCCCCAGAGGTCTGTGGGCCCAACCACCAGGGCCTCCGCCAGGCCTTCGAGGAAGCCAGAGTCCACGGAGGATACAGTCCACCTCCCGAGGAAGCCATGCCCTTCGAGGTCAAGCAGCCCGGCTTGGGAGGCTTCTGGCCAACCCCAGGGCAGCCTGGAGGCACCCGCCGTGCCAGTACAGGCCTCCAGGCCTTCGGCCCAGCGCTCATGGAGCCGGGAGCCTCGGACAATGCCATACCAGGCCTGGGAGGCCACAGCCCTCCCCCAGAAGAAGCTATGCCCTTTGAGGCTGAGCAGCAGCCTGCCCAGGGGGGCTGCTGCCAACCACCCCCGCAGGTGTCAGACCCTGCTCCAGGAGCCCCGGGCGCTGGGGCCTTCCTTGCTCCTCCCGAGGAGCCCCGAGCCCTCGGGCCTGCCAGTGCAGGGTTCAGAGGAGGCTGCAGCCCTCCCCCTGAGGAGGCTGTGCCATTTGAGTTTGATGGAGCAGCCTTGGGGGACAACAGCCCACCCTCTGGGCTCCCCCGAGCTACCCCACAAATCGAAGGCGGCTGCAGCTACCAGTTCACGGCAATCACGGCCCCGAGTGAGGTCCTCCTCGCTCCCGCCGCGAACGAGCCCCCCCTCTGGGGCCCAGGCGCCATTGGCAACCCATTCAGAGAGGCTGTCAAACCTCCTCCACATTTTGCGGGCGACAGCCCCCCGATGGAGATCTCCCGACCCTCACTCGAGACTGGCAGCGCCCCCGGTGGGGTCCACGACGCTCCCGTCAACATGGACAGCCCCCCAATCGCGCTTGACGACCCGCCCATCAAGGTCTCCCGAGCCCCAGTTAAGAGCGAGCGAGCGGAGGCAGAGAGACCCCCAGTCGAGGGAGAAGCAGCCGAGATGGAAGGAGGCTCAGCCGGCGCTGCCGCCCAGGGAGGAAGAGTCTGCTCTCCTGGGGCCGGAGCGGCTGCCGCCAGGCCCGCTGCCGCGGCTCCTGCCTCTCCTGCCGCCGGAGCAGCTCCTGCCGCCGGGGCAGCTGCTGCCGCCACCCGGGCCGCCCCTGACGCTCCGGCCGCGCCCGGCGCCCCAGCCGCACCCGCCACCCGGGCCGCCCCTGCGGCCCCAGCCTCCGGAGCCCGACCTAAGATCCGCTTCCTCCGACCCCCCAGCCCGGAGATCCAGGCAGCCGATCCGCCTACTCCGCAGCCTGCTCGTGCGTATGCCTGGCGGGAGCGGTCTGAGCGCAGCCGCGACCGCCGTCGCGACGACGACGAGGGGTCGGTCAGCAGGGACGACCGCAGCAGCGGAGAGGAGTCCGACGATGGCACCTTCGGGTGCCACCGCTGGCTGCTGTCCCGACGAAATCGCCGCCGCCGAAAGCCCCGGCGCAACTTCCTTCGCAACTTCTTCCTGCAAGCCTTCGGGGCCTGCTTCGGCCGATCCGAGAGCCCCCAGCCCAGAGGCTCGCGCGGCCCGAAGGCGAAGACGGTTCCCCTGGCGGAGAAGCGCACGCAGACGCGCAAGGAAGCCTTGGAGAATCGCGCTCAGAGGCGCGCGGAGAAGAAACGCAGCAAGCTCATCGACAAGCAGCTCCAGGACGAAAAGATGGACTACATGTGTACGCATCGCCTGCTGCTTCTAGGTAATGCGGCGGCCTGTGGCCGCGGGGAGCAGGCCCGCCCGGGACCCCGGGACGGGCGGCAGGCTGCCTGGTGGGGCGCGGGGCCTGGCAGCGGGAGGCCGGGCCGGGCCGGCGGGACGAGCCTGCCAGAAAGTTCCAGCGAGGGGCCCTAACTTTGCCCCGGGAGAGGGAGGGGGTCTCGGGTGGGCTCGGGTGGCCGAAGTCTGTGCCCTCCGGGGAGAAAAGTGGTGCCGTGCGACACCGAGGGTCGTTTCCGGCCCGAAAAGCCAGCGCCAGCGACCGCGAGATGGCCCCGAGTCCTGGGGTGGGTGTCGGCAAGAAAGGCGGGGGCTTCAGGTGAGCCCGGAACTGCCGGGGAGGGGCCCCGGGGCCCGGGCCGAGCTGCGGGGCCCCGGTGGGCTGGGGTCGCTGGGGACGCGCGCCCCCGCCTCGCCTGGCACGGCCGCTTCGACTCAGCTTGCGGTTGGTTGTGTCGGTGTCCATCTTCCGTGTCCGCCTGTGCGCAGGTGCCCCCCACTTTTCATCCCAAGCCCCCCGAAGTTACCCGCCGACTGTGTGTTTGTGCCGGAAACGGCTGCCTGGTGTTCCGCGCGCGGACTTCGGTGTCCAGGCGGGAGAGGACCGGCAGGTGCCGGCGCCTCTGGGCGCTGGCCGGGGCGGGGCGCGGGGGCCGCCGGCCACTGGCCTCGGGGACCTTCTTTCCGTGTGTCTTTCTCTCTTTTTTCCCTTTGCGCTAAGCGTTTCCTCACTTCTCATTCGTTCGCCAAACCCTCCCGCCTTTACGGTGGACAAACCACACTCAGGATCTGGGGCGTTGGGGCTGCGCGCACACACTCGGCTCACGTGGCGGGGGCAGGGGGCCAGGAGGGGGCACACTCACCTGCTGTAGGTGAGTCCGGTCCCTTGGCTGCAAGGGGCTGGCTCCAGGCGGGTGGGCGTGGCCATGTTCAAAAACTGGAGCGTCTTCCCCGCACCCCCACCCCGGGGAAGAACCTGGGGTGAGCCAATCGTTTGCCCTTTCACCAAGAGCGCAGTAGGAGGGGCTTGGTTTAAAAGGAGGGGCTGCGCCTTGGGAGTGGGAGGCTGTGTTGTCCTTGTGTTGGAAAATGCAATGAAAATAAAGCAATTTTAAAAATGCTTGGAGAGTATATCTTAGATATGTGGACAAAATGTAGTCAAACTGTGCATATGACTTGTGAGATCTGTCGATGTTTGCATGAGGATTTTTTTCAAGCAGCTTTAGCTGGGGCCAAAGAGGCTCCAAGGTAAGACCCCACCCTGCAAAGGGACCACCTTACCGAAACATCTGTCAGCATCTTGTGGTGTTGTTCCTTTCAGAAGGGGCTCAGAGGACCCTGTCCTTCCGCCTCCTCGCCAGAACCTCTCTCCACCCCCAAGCGTCTCCTTAGCCCACGTCAGGCGTCTTGACTCTTGTATCATTAACAATGGTCTGCATGTGTGACTTCAATGAAAAATGTTTAAGTGAAGCCCCAGAATCTTTATTTTTTCTCTGCGACTTCTCAAGGGATGTCAAGATCACAGCTGCCAAGACCATGCTAGTTGTGTGTGTCTGCTGGTGTGTGCCCTGTGGTGGCTTTCAGTGGTGACGTCATGGCATGCCTGTCTGCCCTCATGATGTCTGTCTCTCACCGATCACAGTTCCGTATGTGACGGTGTTTCATGTTTGCCCCCCCTCCCCGGGGAAATAATGACATCACCCTTTTCCCCAAAACATACAGCAGGGAGATGGCTTTGAATTTCAGATGTCCTGGCTGCACCACACCACAGAGCCTTAAATGACAACACCCCGCGAGCCTGCAGACAGCTGCTTTTGCCATAGCAGCCCCCTTTCAATAGTCCACGCAGAGCTCTGAGAAGCAGACCTGTCGGGGTGGGGAGGGACAGGCACACCGCCCCAGGGCAGGGGAGAGCCAAGTGGCCTGTGCGCTTGACCCCTGACTGGCGGTGTCACTTACGTGTGGCGGAGCCTCACTTGCCCTGTTTTGGGGGAGAAGCCTTCCCAGCAGGTCACCTGTCTAGACGCCTCTATTCTGCAGGCTGGAGGGTGGGCACGGCCCACTTACATGGCGCTAGCCTAGAGCTACAGCTATCAGATGGGTTCTGCAAACACCGCCCTGCAGCAAACTGTCCCTGTCTAGGGCCAAGGCTCGTTTTGTGTCCAGGGGGTGGGGGGTGGGGGTTAACCTTAAAAAAGGAAAAATACTGGGGTTCCGGTGCCATTTCCCGGCTCTGCTCCCAGCGTGTGGGTCACCCACGTGGGGATACAGTTTACGGGACAGTGGTAAGCCTTGGGCCTGGTCTAGCAAGAGGTGACTGAGCACGGCCAGGGTGGCAAGGTGCCTGTCAAATGCACAGCAGTGCCTCGCCAGGCTGCATTCTGGCCCTGAGCACACAGGGCCTGTCTGGGTCTGAGTCACCAGGTGGGGAGGGGTCCAGAGGACAGGCGAGGACTGCCACGTGGGGTGAGACCTTTTCTCGCACATTCTCGTTTTAACAAGATGTCCCTCCAGTCCCACCCCTGAAAGCGCAGATCCCCAGGGGCTGCTTTTGAATGTGCTTCCAGATTTGTGACTTATACATTCATTTGTTGCTTTCAAAATGTGTCTGTGCGTCTGTGTATTGACGATCTGTTTTTATTGCCCAAATGCCCACACTACATACAGGGTATCTTACAAAGAAGAACAGATGAAGGATGATAGAGCGGTAACAGGTCATCAGTAAACATGACCAGAATTCTACAATCTCTGAAGAGCTCAAGTCTCTCTCACTCAGCACCTCGATAGTAGACTCTTTCCATGTTTTGGTTACCCGTTCGAATAGATTTGGTGGCTCAGACTTGTTTTTGGAAACCTCCTTTGGGGGGTGAGTCCCGGGTTCTGCAGGACTGAAGGTCCTGCCGGGTTGAAGGTCGTCATATCGGCTGCAGGTGTTAATGCCACGCAGGCAGATGCACTACGCAATCCTGACTCTTCTGCTGTGACACTGAGTCTCGCTTAATTGTGTGATCATTTATCCCTGCCACCAAGTGCGACAGTGATGCCCCATCATGCGGGAGAGCCTTTCCTTCCCAATCTGATCTTTTTTCCGTATTCAGAATGCCTCCACGGAGCTGTTCGGTGCAGCGGGAAGGGCTTGGCGTCCCAGGCCACACTGTTGTCAGAACTAAGAGTGGCTTTTATTATTTTCCCTTCTTTGTCTCCCAGGAGTATTTCATGCTTCTTAAAGGCCAAATTTTTTTTTTCCCCTGCTTTTTAAAATTCAGTTTGCCATGTATTTTTCTGAAAACATTTTTTTCCTATGCAGATAGATTGATTTTTATAACTTTTCCATCTATTTACCATGGAAAATGTTACTAAGCCAAGAGAAGTGGGGGTTCACCCCATTCCCTCCCTTTTTTTATATCCCTCCTTCTTAAAAGGAAGCATCTCACTAGATTATTCATAATCAGTAACAGTAATGATTAGGAATAATGACAGCACAGTCTTAACTGTATTTTTAAAAGCCTTTCATCTGGTCACATTTGTCCTTTGGAACAGGCTTGGGCAGTAAAAACGTAATAGGGCCCCATTTCATAGGCAAATGAACCAGAAGCTCAGAGAGGAAATATCAGGGACTTTTCCTCAAAGCTTGCAAGGTAAGTAAAGGCATTAAAAAGTTTCTAGTTCAGGTAAGACCATGCTTATGACCCCGTGGTAACTGAGCATGCGAAAGCCTCATCTCAACCTGCTCTGTGCTCTTAAAGTCCCTTGTCAGGGGACAGGTGCTCCGCGGCCTTACGCTTTCAGAATTACTGCCAGACCTGGACAGAGCCCGGTCGTCATGTCCCTCGAGTGTCCACAAAACGCGGATCCTCCGTTTCTGAGCTCCCCTTGCTGCTGGGGGGCATCTCGTGCCCACGTGCGCTGGAGCCCCTCTGCCTGCCCTGCCAGCCGCTTTGCTGGCTGTGTTCATGCCAGTCTTCGCTCGAGTCGCCTCTCAATCTCCTCGCACTTTTCTTCCGTAGGCTCTCAGGCTCTTCTCCTCGCTCGTGTCTGCCACACACACAAATAAGCTGAATTTGAAAATCTGGTGGCGTCTGCTTGGCTGCCCTGTGTTTGCAGTTCAGGTGTCAGAGACTTAGAACCCTGGCCTGCATCTGAAGAACTGCTCGGTGTTCTTCATAGCGATTCTTTTCGAAAAAGACGTCCTTACCTTTTTCCATCTGAGCTCACTTCCACTTCCAGCTGGCGTGACAAAGTGCACTCGTTTTCGGGGAAGGTGCTCTGATAGAGCAGACCTGACCCTCCTTCCGTCAAGCCCCGGCCTTTCTCTTTTACAGGTCATTTCCGCCAGAGAAAGTGTCCCGCACTCCCAGTAACACTGGAGCATTTTCATTCCCTTACATATGGGATCTGAGGAAGGTGCTTCCATGGCCAGTGAAAATGGCCTCCTTTGGTTTCTTTGACTTGTGGCAAAGGTGGGTTTGTCCCCAGCGCCCCTGGTGCCACCTGGTTCCCACTGTGAAATTCACATGCCTTGTCCATTTTTGACTCCAGTTTCTGAGGAATTTCTCAGAAAGGGTAGCGTTTTAGGCCAGCTGCTATGATTTGGTCGTCAACTCAAAGTCGGGGGGCTGGTGGGGCGGGGGATTCTTAAAGGCCTTGCTCAGCTAGTGAGCCCTTTCTGTCCTGCAGCCTTCCAGTAAGAGGCACTCTGGGACTCGGGCCGGGGACCACCCCCCTTAACATACATGACTGAATTAGACTGAAGGGGGTTCGGTCCCATCAGATCCCTCTTCTGGCCAGTGGTCGTCACTGTGGGCATCAAAATCAGGACCGTCAAGGAGAGGGGAAAATGGACAGTCGGGAGTCTCAGGGCGTGGCCCCCAGTCCAGACTGGTGTGTGGTGGGCCAAGGAACCTGGGAAGAGAGGCCGCCTTCCTTGAGTCCTCTAAAGACAGAGCAGATGCTCAAAGTGAAGTTTCTGCCTGGAATGTGAGAGAAACTCTTTAAAGGGCGCCCTCGACTCACTGTTGGGCACATGTCACCATTCTTTGTAGAATGTTCTTTTCCTCTCCTCTTGGACGTCTCTCTCCCGGCTCCGAGGAAGGTTTTTGTTTTCTCTTTCTCTCTTTTTGCTGCTTTCTGTTCATCCCATGAGAACATCAGCTTCAGTTCTCCGAGGACTAGGCGCTTGGCCTCATCTCTGCTTCACCTCTTGCTCCACGTTTTATAAAACAAGTTCAACCCAAGACGCTTGGCTACATTTGTGAGGGTTCGAAGTCACTCTCAGGCGAGTGAGCAGGCAGAGAGCAGATGGGACTTTGTTTCACGTGCCCTGAAACTGCCTCCGGCCTCCGGCCGCCCCCGCAGCCCCTCTCCGAGGCGGTGGGGCCCAGGGTCCCGAGTACGGCCTGTTGTGTGGTTATCACACGTGCAGAAAAGAGATTGTCTTCAGTCTTCCCTCCGCAGCCAGAGGGGGAAGGCGGCCAGCGGGGGCGCAGATGACCAGGACACCGGCCGGAATCAGGTAGGGACTGACGCAGAAAAGCAGCACTTGACCTATGCTGGTGGCGTGGGACCCGATGGCCTCCCACCAAGCCCGCAGAGGCACCGCCTTGCGCTGGGAGCGAGGGGAGTGGCTTCTCACAGCCACACGTGGGCCACGGCGGGGAAGAGGCGAGGTGACAGCGCAGTGACAGGGTGTGGCCTCTGCCCTGCTGGTGGGGAGGGAACGTCCCAGATTGCTCTGTGGTAATTGGCGAAACCTCAGGAGGATTCCTGAGCTGACGACTCGTGGGCTCTGCCCACGGAGCTTGAACACAGCTCTGACTGGTGTGTCTTGATAGTTTAATCTGCGCCGTTGACTCCAAACTCAGTGAGTCAGTCAGTGTTGCTAACACTGTCACACACACTTGTGTGTGGGACGCACACTCGGTGTGTGGATAGTAAGCACTGAAACTCTTGACGAGTCAATGGTGGGAAGGCGCTCCTGTCAAGGGAGCCACCTCCCTGCTGTCACCGCGGAACCCCCGCTAAAGACCTGGGGCCGCGGGAGCCTGTCTTCCGAGGGCGCCCGCTCCTGCCTGCTCCTGCCATCAAAGGGCTGCGCTACCTCGCTCCTCTTCCCTCTTGGAGCCATTTTTGCCTTTGATCCCACTGGTGGCTAATGTGCCCGTGACCGTGACGAGGTTTCTTTTTTGCAGGGAGCCTGCCCTTAGGTAAGTGTGCAGCGGTGAGAGTTTCAAAAAGAAAGAATGACGCTGCTGCGCAAAACCCAAAGTCAGGCATAGTGACAGTGATGGGGGGCCAAGTAGGCCACTGTCGGGGGACCCAAACCCGTGACCTGTGTTCACCTGGTGCCTGACCTGATGCCCCTGCCCCCGGGACCCCACGCCTGGGCCCTAGGTCCTGGGCTGTAGCGGAGGCTGACTGCTCCCCCAGGCAGGAGCAGATGGCGATGCTGGGGAAGCAGAGGGGGCCACTCCGACACATCCTTTCACGGAGGCCATTTTCTTAGCTCGGGTTATGTGCGGTTACTCCCGGGTGTCCCAAGGACTTCAGCAGAGGCCCGTGGGATCCTTGTCAGTGAAAGGTCATCAGCCCCTCGAGTGCCTGGGCCTTTGTGGGCTTCTGCCATCTCCGAAAGTGTCCACCTTAACTTAATTCCTTGTGGCCACTCCGTAAAGCTCCGCTATGTCTTCAAGATGCTTAAAGAAGTGGTTAATAAATTCATGTGGTCATTCAGGGGTCCTTCCATCCACTGCCCCCTGAGCATGAATTTTTCAATGACGGACTCTAGAAGGGTCCAGGAGGATGGAGGTGAACTGGTATTTCAGGGTCATCAGATGGTGGGCACAAGAAAGGTACTGCATCTCCAGAAAAAAATGAGAGGGCTCGAGGAGGGCCGGCGGGTTAGGGCAGGGACCTGTGCACGTCCTCACTCTCTGAGCCCAGGACAAGGCCCAGCACTGTAGTCAAAGCCACTCCTGTTGTGTGAGCTGTGTCTTCTCCCTGGTAGCAAGCTGCTGGGACTCAGGAACATTTGGGGTGCTCTCACAAAGGGGTTCTTCCCTGTCATTTTGTCACGGGCTGTCCAGCAGTGTCCCTGACTATCACGAGATGCCAGTGACACAGAAGTACACACATGCGTGCACACACAGCCCACTCCTACGGCCACATACACACAATGAGCAACCCAGAGTGTCTCCAGTCCTTACCACATGTCCCCGGGAAATCTGCCCCGCCCGAGAGCACTGTCCTAACCGTGTCACAGCCAAGTCTGGGGAACGCAGGGGCCCCACAGTGAACACTGTGGAGAAAAGTTACCTTCAGACAAAGGTTGACTTCAGTTATTAAGGAGCACTCAGAAACATCTGTTCCAGTACTGGCGACCCCATGTTCCTGGGTAGAAATAATTTCCAGAAATCTGAGAAACGCAGGTGACCTCACATAGACTAGAAAGGGGAATCACCCCAGTGAAGTCAATAGTGAATTTGCTTTGACTCTGATGAGCCAAGTCTGTCCCGTTGCTGGTCAGTGGGCTGGGATGAATCAGGGCCGACAGAGTTAACCCTTCTGTGAGCACGGCTACCGCGCAGGGGTCCCGTGCAACCCGCGCGAGCGGGAAAGTCTCCCTGTCGTCGTGTCATTTCGTCACAGGGCTGTGCTGTGCACCTCAGGACGTTCAGCAGTGTCCCCGACTCTGTCATGAGATGCCAGTAACAGCACAGGGGCGCACACAGGTGCGCACACAGGTGCGCACACAGGTGCACAGTCTGCTCCTCCACCGCCGCCACCTACACACAATGTCACAACCCAGTGTCTCCAGTCCCCGAAATTAATTCACTCCGCGTCGTAGAGGAGGGTGCCAGGATAAAATAGGTCAGCTCTGGGCTGGCAGGGGCCCCACTGCACGTGTCCCATGAAATCTCAGAGGAGCCTCTCATGGCAGTGTGCACACCCCCTGACCAGAGCGGTCACCCGAGTCACAGGGGCCACTGCACGGAGGAGCTCGTAACCTTCTGCAGCAGCCGTCTCAGGGCAGAAAGTTCCACTGCAGGGTGTGGGGGGCAGTGGAACAGCTGCCTCTGAATGGCCATCCTGAGAAACGTAAAACGCGATCTTTCAGAATGAAGGCACAGACACGCCAATGGGAGCAATGACCCAAGGACGTTTCCTGCTCGGGAGTCTCGCACTTGGGTGTTTGCTGAGATGGCTGCGGCCCCGTCCCCGTCCCCGTCCCGGGCCAGCTCTCTCACCCGTTCTTGGAATAATCATAGCAGAACTAAGTCATGATTTTATTTTTAAACGGTGTCCTAACCCTCCAGCTGGAACCTTACCAGTCTCTCCCGAGTCACCATTAGAAAAGCAGACTTTATTGCTGCTTGATTATATTTTGAGCCTAAAACATTTATATGTTTTTTGCCTCATCTGATCTTTTAATAGAACTTTCAGTATTACAGATGCATCCAAAGTTTAACATTTTTAAGATTTTTATTTTTCTCCTTAGAGCATTTGGCATTGGGGACTTTAACATTAACTGCAAAATCTAGAAGGAAAGAAAAAAGATACTCAAGCTACTTTCACGTCCAAGATTCAAGCACGGATTTAAATACTTTAGCTTTTTACTGTGAGGGCTCCTTTAGGGTGAGGGTGGAAACCGGTGGTTAGTGTGATTCATTGTCTATTTGACATGTAGAAACTTTAAAGTTAGGCTTCGTGTGTTCCAAGTTGAGTTAAGTGAATCGCCCCTCAACAATCACCCGCTTTGCAGAAGCCTCGAAATTACCCGAAGCGTGTTTTCTGAATGTTGACTTTGACATTTTGCCTGGGACCAAGCGCAACTCCCTCCGAGGAAATGCTTAGAAAGCCTGAAAACAAACGCCAGACCTTAGGGGAAAAAGTTTCTAGCTGGGCTGCCAGGGCTCCAATCAAATCGCTGTTTACAATTCAGCAGCGGCGGGTGTGATGTCGTGTCTCCCTGGGAGCCGCTGACAGGGAAGCTGGTAGTGCTGCCCCGCAGGCGGAGGGCCAGCGGCTTTAAGGTGGACACTTGGAGGAGGGTTCCTCTTCCCGGCGCGGGGCGGCGGGGGGGATCTTGGGATCCAGACTTTCTGGGGTGCCCACAAGACGGCTTACCCCAGGGTGGCGTGCGTGCGCTGGCTCCCCCACGAGGGCGGGGCGGAGGCGCCCCGGCTCTGGAGGGTCCTGGGAAAGCAGAAAGACGTTGTCTCAGGAGTTAGAGGTTCTCATTCCTGCGACCTTGGTTGACTCTGGCACTGAATTCAAGGATTCCATGCATTTGCCAAGTGACATCCCCAAAAGGCCAGAGTGTGATTCATAAGCATGTTGACAAGGCTCCATTTGGTGACTCCTGCCTAGTAGCCGTGGGGTCCTGCGTGGTCAGGGGAGGGGCGGCGGTGTGCAAGCGCGGGCCAGGGGCTTGCTCTGCGTCCAGCCTCCCTTGCGAAGGCGCAGGGGCTGCAGGGGGCGGGGGGCACTTGAGAAGGTGCTGGAGAGACTGTGCTCACGAGTAAGGTGACTGCACCCCAGACTGCAGTGGGCAGGGCCGAGACCCCTCTCTCCTTTCTCTTTCTGGCCCTATGGAACTCGCTTCCCCCCAAGATCAGGTCTGTCTGCAAATATGAAGGAGGCTACAAATTGATAACCTACCTTTCACTCTGCCAGAAAAAAAGACGGGGGACCAGGGAGTGGACCACCAGGGGTTGGGGCCGTTGTCCACCGAGGTTGGGGACAACAGGAATGGAGGCACAAAATCCAAATGCCTAAGGGATTGCTTGCTTGCTTGCTTGCTTTTTCCTCTTTCTCTCTTTCAGGATTTTTTAAAGTCAAGTATTTATTGGGGAGGTGGCGGTTCTGAGCAGGAAATACCCTTTTTTAAAGCAAAGATGAGAACACCGTCATGTAGGGCTGGGAAATCAAGACAAAACAGAGTGAGGCTGCTCCTAGCTGGCTGGCAGATGGCGCTCGGCTTTTACTGTTGAGCTGTTGAGAGCCTGGCTTTACAGCGTCGGCTGTCCCCGCCCTCAGTCCTCATCCCAGGGACGCAGCCCTGCCCCCGGGCCCAGGGGTTTTGTCTTTTTTTTTTTTTTTTAAAGGTTTTTCAGTTGAATAATTGACATCTGAGGACAAATTCTGTCACTTCTAACTAGTGGCTCTGTAAGCCTTAGCCAGCAGGGACACACACCAGCACAGTGACCTCTGAGTCCCCAGCTCTGAGACCTTGACTGATTGCTTCATCTCCCAGGTCCCCTTTGTCCTCCTCTGAAACACGTCTTTAAGTCTCTTGTAAAAAGTTTAACTAGAACGAGTGTGTTCTGCCCCCATCCCAGGCCTCCACCAAGGACTCCCGACAAGCTGGACGGCCCAGGACACGGTGGCGCTTCGTTCGTAACGAGTCATCAGGGAAGCAGAGGGAGTGCTGGAGGGGTCCGGCCCTTCCAGCGGGAGACCCGCCGGGCCCTCCTGGGGGCTCTGCGTCAGGCGAGTGGGAAGACGCACGCGGGCCCCTCTCGTCCTGTCCGGCGCTCGGGTCTCCCCGCAGCACTCAGTCGCTCTCCTCCCTCCCTCTTTCACAGCTAAAAAGTCAAAATGGATCCACTTCGGGCAGAAACTCCCTCCACCCTGCTATTAAAATTCTTTCACCTTATTCTAACATTCCTCTCTTAAGCCCGTAATCTTCTGGAGCTTCTTGAAAGCCTGTCTCATCCCTTTCCTCCCCCCAACTCCGATGTTATAGCCCTGAACCTTGGCCAAGACAGGTCAGCACAGCACACAGCACCCCGGGGGAGGGGGTGCTGGGGACGTGGGGGCACAGGGGACCCGGGACGGGTGGGCACCTCTGGTTTCTAACACCTTTTCTGGGCTCAGGGAGCTTCTCTCCCACCAGAGGTCAGCAGAGAGCTCAGAATGGCTGGGAGGACTTCGAATTTTCCAGATGAATTGTCAGAAATCCACAGAGAAAAAGCTTCAGGAGTCAGGGGGTGCCTCAGGTTGGGGCTTCAGCCTGTCTTGGGTCCCTGGGGGACCAGTTGTGACACTAATCCGGCCATTCTGTGCTTCGGGGCACTGGGCTGCTGGCGGGATGGCTCTGCCCCAGCAGCAGCAGCCCTGCCCACCTCGGGGACCACGCCGCCCTCTCGCCCCACACAGGGCTGGGGGCTGCACCCCACTCTCCCCCTTCTCCTTTTCTTCCAGAAGTTGTGCTCTGTTACAGTGATAACAGCATCACAGGAACCCCCGCCCCACTGCTCCCCCCAGGGCCGGAGCTGACAGCCTCCCGCTGGCCCCCCAGAGGGAGGGACGACCGATCTGCACACACCCCGGTGCACACGCACGCACACACACGCACTGCTGTTCTTGCAGGCTTTCCACGCTCCCCACTGCGTCTGCAGGTTCTCCCCCTTGCTGTCTCTCCCAGGTGGGGAGGGAATCTGAATTCCTTTCCTTCATTTTGCTTTCTCTGCACTTTTGAAATCTCAGAGTCCTTGTGAATTAGTCAGCAGTTAAACACCAACTCCTCTTTGCCAGCTCTTAACTGTTGAAAAAGTGCAAAAGAGGGTGGAAAAGGAAGGAAAAAATAGACAGATTGAATAAAATTTGTTTAGAAGGACGGAAGGGAGCAGAGGGAAGATGAAGGAGAAGGAAAAGGAAGGCAAGGAGGGAGCAGGCAAACGAGAAGGAAAAGTGCCTGTGCTCACTCTAACCCAGCTGGGGTCCCTGTCCTCCGGGAGCTTGCTCTCTGCAGGGCAGGGCGCAGGGTGCGTGGAGGCGGCCAGGAGGCCGTGCCAGCCCGGCTGGGGAGCCAGGCAGAGCCACCCGCACCCCAGCCCCAGCCACAGCCCCTGGGGTCCCGCAGCCCACCCAGGACAGGGACTGGGCCCTGCCCGCCTCCCATATTTCCAGACCGACCAGCTCCCACACTCTGCTGGACGCCTCTTTCCCTTCCCTGATGGTTCCTGATTCCCAAACGAGTGTCCACTTTTTCCTTCGGGTTTTATTTGTAATTAATAACGAGGCCCCCTCTGGCACATCTTGACTTTTCAAGGATTTTTACCAGCCTCTTGTCTCTGGACGTCCTGGTTTTGGTATCAGAAATCTGACACACAGTGAACCCTTTTGTCCGTAACAAAACAACAAAGCAAACCCATCTTCACAAGTCCTTTGATTCCAGTAATGAGTCCCCACAAAACAAAGCAAACCCTAAAGTTAAAAGGAACACCCTGTGCCTGCGTATATATGTCTCAGAAGCTGAGGAAGTCCTTTCACAGGTTGATGCTGACGAGCCTTTGGCTCCAGCCAAACCCCATATAAGCATTGTTTTCTTACTTTCTTTTTTTTATTCTTCCTTCCTCTCTTCCTTCCTTTCTTCCTTCCCCCACTTTTGAAAAACAAGTTTAATTCTCCTGGGTACGTTCATTAGAAAGAGGAGACAATTCTGTTCAGTAAGGAAGGGCCGGGGGGGGCGCGCAGGGGCTTCTGCAGGAGACTGGACAAGATTGATTGCTCTGTGCTGGGGGCCGGGGGCAGCACACCCAGATAGAAATCTCTCCGGCTGTAAAAATCAACAACACAGAAGAGCAGACCTCTGCTTCCTGGAGGCGGTGGGGAAAATATTCCCCCAGCTGCCTGTGTGTCCTGTGCGTTAGTCATTAGCTCGAGGGCAAAGAACAAAGTTTTGTCCGAATTTGTCGTGGTGGGTAGGACCCCGTTCTCCCATGCTTTTGCCTTCACACACAGCACAGAAACCGCGGAGGCAGCGGCGCTCTGCTGGGCTGACCGTGCGCCTGCTGGTCTCAAGGCCGAGCTTTTCTCCTCAGGAAAGTTCACACTTCTCCCGAGCACCCAGATCAGAAATGTGTTACTAATTGATTCGAGCCAAGTTCGTACTGCTTGGAGACTTAGCAAAATGGCTGTCACTGCTGTGATATTCAGGAAAAGGGCCTCCCCACTGATTTTGTGCCTCGGAGGGGCCTTCTGTGACAAGCAGGAACTGCTGGGGAGAAGGGGCCGAGCTGTGCCTTCAAGAATAAGGGAGATTGCTGGGAAGCCTTTCATGGGGATTTAGTGTAAAGTGACCCACCCAGATTGAGGACATTCATGGTTCCAAATTAAAACAGTTGTCACGAGTTCGTCTTTCAGACTTTCACGACTGGTGGGTCTGAGGTTTACCTCATCTGCAGGTCAGGTCGTGTCCAGCTCGGCAAAGCGCACGGGATCCTGCCTGGTGCTTGGCGTGTGGGTGCCCGTGTGTCCTCACGGATAAACTGTTTGCAAATTTTCTGGTGAAATTCTACCCTGAAAATCCTGTTTCCCTTCTGCCTTTTGGTTGGCATTTTCTTAGCTTGCAGTAGCCGCTGTGTGTCTGCCAAGCCTTTCAGAAAGATGAAACCCTTGCATGTCGGTGAGTTTGCCTTACTTTGTTCTCATTTACTAATTCATTCATTCAATATACATGTGTTGAGAGCCAAATGCGGCCTTCCCTGTGGGCACGACAAAGGCGTGAGGCTTTGCTGCTCCCTTCGATGGCCTTACAATCAAAATAAACCCAGAGAGGTCAGCAGGGTGACTACAGAGGACACAGAGCAGTTCAGAGAAGATGGTCAGAAACAGGCTTCAGCAACCCTGCAGCACTTCTCCAACCCAGCTGAGCTGACCCAAGCCTGCTTGCATAAAAGAGTAATCAGTCCTGACAATTAAATTGCAGAAAGCCCTGAAGTGTCAAAATAAACAGCCGTGTCTAGATATTTGACAGGCACAGTCATTTAGATTTCCATGCTGGTCTGAGGCCGAACACGCACACCCGAGTAGCAGAGATCAAGGCCTTTGTACACATCAGGTGGGCCTCGCGGAGGATGTCAACAGGAGCGCTGAAGCAGGCATTTCTCCATGAGGTGTAGCTCCAGGGGTGAAGGCCGTGCGGAGGGAAGGCCCTCTGTTAGAGGACGCGCTGGAGGCCCCATGTGGGGGTGGTGTAGAGAGCTGCCTTTCACCAGAGCACTCTATTTCTGTTCTCTCTGGGGCCAAGTTATGCCTTCCAGGATCTTCCAGTTCTCAAAATTCTCTTCACAGGCAGGCCTAAATACTTCCGGCTAACCTCAGGCTCTTCTGTGTCTAGGATTATGCTGAGGGTGGGATGGGAAGGTGTTCACAGTTTGCAGCCAGAGTTCCTGATACACTGTCAAATGCTTTTTCATCTTAGTCTCTTCCCTCCATCTTAACTTCTAGGCTACCCTCCATTTTGTGGCTGTTCTCCATTTCAGATACTAGAGTGTCCTCCATTTTTGATTCTGAGCCGTCTGCCATCTTAGCTCAAGCCCTCCATCTTAGTTCTGACCCTCCATTTTAGATCTGAGCTCCCCGCCATCTTAGTTCTGACCCGCCATTTTAGATCTGAGCTCCCCGCCATCTTAGTTCTGACCCTCCATCTTAGAGCCTGAGCTCCCCACCATCTTAGTTCTGACCCGCCATTTTAGATCTGAGCTCCCCGCCATCTTAGTTCTGACCCTCCATCTTAGAGCCTGAGCTTTCCGCTTCTTTTTCCCAGCTCACAATGCAAATGGAGGTTTTACTGTATGCAGAGTAGTGTAAATAATTCCCAGTTACTGTAAAAAGTAAACACACACTTTTAATTCCAGAATTTTATCTGTGACTTTCACACACTGTGATCTACTCACTGCCCTGGGAGCAGTGTGTCTGGTGCGTGGATGGCCTGTGGCACTCAGCCCTGATACATGATCTTTATGCGGCTCTTGAAAATGTGTGTGTGCCTACAGATAGAGGCTTTTATTTTCTTTTTACTATAAGACAAGGGAGGTGCTTGTGTGCAGATGACTGAACTGGAAAGACTGCAGAGGACAGGGACTAGTTTTGTTCCATAGTGCATAAAATTCAGCTTTACAGAGTTATTAAGTGTGTGACATTTTAATACTCTGCATTGGAGAGGCTCCCTGAAAAATCAGTGTGAATGAAAGCAACTCCTTTCCCAGTCACACGCTGAAGTTTGTTTGCCAGCTCAGAAAAATCAGTTGCCCATGTGATGTTGAAACACCCTTGATGATAAGGTGCTTGCTCTGTAAGTTAATCATGTGCAGTTACTGACCTGCCACCCACCACCCACCACCCACCACCCACCACCCACACTCCAGACCATTCTATCGGGTTAGCCTTGTCCGTCCTGAAAGATGACCCGAAGGAAAGGAGGGCACCCAGGCCAGGAGTGACTGCCAAGCTGGGCCTCGGGTCCTGGTTCAGGGCCCCCTCTGCAGGAGATCTGAAAGGGGATAGCTGACATTTGGGATGAGCGCCTGGCAATTTGAGAAGTGGAGATTTGACCCCAGGCCTTCTCACCTCACTGCAGGTGGCTGTGTTCTGTTCAGTTAATCCCATTAGCTGGCAAAGGCTTATGGGAAGACCCTTAAGGGACACTTGCATTTTAATAAAGAGCTCTCTGAGGCCAGAAAGCTCAGGGTGTTCACTTTTTAAATAGTGGAGTCCCCAAGAGTCGCCATTTCAGAGGAGGCTTTGGGAAGGACAGAGGAGGGGGTGTTCGGATCAGCTTCCCTCCCCGCGTCTTGTCCCTGCCTGCTCCCTCTGCTCCCCAGCCCAGCTCTTTACTTAGCACCCCAATGCAGTGAACTCAGTGAGTTGCTTTCTTCCCCTGGGACCCCAGGACGCCCCTCTCGGGGAGCCGCAAGGTCACCCTGGTGGTAGTGTCGGGTCCAGAGTGAACCCTTCGGGGGCCCTGGTCATTCTCACGGGCCCTTTTTTTTTGAAGCGTCCATTACCTTGACACACAGAACAGTCAGGAAAGAAAAGGCTGAGTCCTACAGGGTTGCTTTGCTTTAACAAAAGAACAAGGAAAAGTAATTTGGGGGTCAGAGGGGAGAAGGCAGGAGGCCAGGGCTGCAAATCAGCAGCAGCAAACGTGAGCTTGTGGCGGCACTTTTGTGACCAGCCCCCCAGCCCTCCCAGCTGGGGGGCCAGCACCACAGGGTGGACCCCACAGCTTCGTGTCTCAGAGGTTCATTCACAGGTGACGCCACAGTGCAGGCTCTGCTCTACCATCTGACACGCCAACCTTCAGTGCTGTACAGGGACCCCTGAAGCCCGCTGCTTGGTGCCCAGAGGCGCCTTGCAGGAGCTGTGGTCTTTAGGAAAAGGAAACGGGGCTCATTTGGAAAGCTCCTGACATGCAGGTTTCTTTAAAGTGTAAGCAGTGGGAGGCTGGAATGAAGATTATGAAATCCCCTGTGAAACGTCCTTGGGTATAGGTCAGGGACTCCAGCCACAGGGCCGCCGTGACTTGGGGCCCTGGACCCTGGGGGTTTTCTTTCTTTGCTTGTTCCACATTTGCAATGTTTGTCTTTTTTTTTTTTCCCCTGAAATGCTTATTCATGCCCCCGCCTGCAGCGTGAGGCCCACAGAGTTCCATTGTCTGAGACCCGGGTTAGAAGGCTCATTGTCACGGAGACAGAGCCCCCCACAGTCAGACAGACAGGGCGTCACCCTGGGCAGGGCTGAATTGCACGCACGCAGGTGCACGCGTGCGGGTCCACAGTCACACTGTCACTGAGCCTGACAGGTGTTTGGACCCCATCTTCCCAGACCCAGAACCCAGCTGTTCCTCTGTGTGGCTGCCTCCTGCCCCCTAGATGAGCCCATGGGGAGAAGCAGCCTCCACACTTGGCTGAATTGTGGCCCTGATGACGATTCGTCATTAGACCCTGGGCGTGGGTCTGAGCCACTGCCCGGTGGCCTTGGCTGTGGCCGGGCGGCACCTAGCGCAGGGATCGGTGGCGGCAGGGATGCGGATCCCCCCGCCCTCCAAGGTTCTGCCTGGAACACTCTGCCAGGGGCTGAGATTTCCATCAGCAGAGGCCAGCAGCATTGGTCTGGCGGACGACTGCGTTAGCCCCCGCCCGACAGGAGAGGACCGGGGGCCCTGCCAGCATGAAAAAATCGGTGGGCCCCCAACAGTGCGCTGATGGCGATGAGAAGAACGAGGGCTCGGGTTTTCCAGAGCAGGCGCGCGCGCGTGTGTGTAGGGGCGGTGGTGGGCTCTGAAAGAGATGGCGGCGTCCCTGCATGAGGGCTGCGCAGAGGGGAGGCGCCCCTGCCCGCGGTCCGGGCCTCTGCAGCTCTGGGGCCAAGTCTTGCTATTTTCAGCCAGGGGTGAACTGTAGAGGAACAGGCCCAAAGGGGCGCCCCCCGTGAGCCTCGGGGTGTGGCTTCTTCTGTCCCTGTCCCTTCCGTGGGGTGCACTCTGACCTTAACTTGGTCACCCCCACCATGGGGAAACACTGTTTGTCTTGCAGTCAGGCGCGTGCGGTCATGTGGGTCGCATGGGCCTCTGGGGCTGGGAGCACAGAGACCCTGCAGGCTGGGGGCCGGGGGCCTTCTTCCAGCCCAGGCAGGACTGCAGGAACCGGCTGTGTGTGCCTCTGACTGTCCCGGGCTTGTGCGTCGTCCCCGGGGCGCCCAGCCAGGGCGGCAGCCCCCTGGGTTGCCCAGCCACGGGGGGCCTTGGGGCACGGCTGGTGGTGCTCAGGGATCCCAAGTCAGCTGAAAAGGCTCTCCGCTCCGGGCCCGGGGCCGGCACAGCCACCGGCTGCGTCCAGGTGGGCTGTGGGCTGGCCGGGCCAAGCGCGGAGGAAGGAAAAGCCAGCCGACCTCAGCACCCTGCACTTCCCGCCTCGGCCCTTCCAGGTGGCCCCGGCGCGCATGTCACAGAGCCAGGCGGGCGGCCGAGGCCTGCCAGCCAGCTCAGCGCTGTGGGAGAGCCGCACGGGCCCCCTGCACGCCACGGCCTTGAATTCGCCGAGGGCCCCTGTGGCAGCGTCCCCCAGACCACTGGCGGTTTTCTGGGGTTCCTTAGCCCCTGGCAAAATCAGCACAGTGCCAGTCACTGCCAGTTCCGGGCACCGGGGCATGAAACCGCAGGGACGGAGGGCTGTGTGGCCAGTGAACTATGGACATTACCAGCAGACCCACTTGATTTCTTGCCCCGAAGGAGGATTAACACACAGCGTGCACCCTCCGCAGGAACTTCTGGGAGGGGGCAGTGGCCCCGACACTGCTGGGCTGCACGGCGGCCGCTTCTCCACCCAGCCCAGGGGAAATGCAAGTTCTCTGCCTGGTACTCGAGGTTCTGCCGGCTACGGACGTGGGGGGACAGCAGGTGGCTGATTTCAGTGGACCCGTGTAGGGAAAGTGCAGAAAAATTCGGCAGAAGGGTGTTTTCCCCTCTTGCATCAAGACAGCAGTATTCAGAGCAGGCTGTTCAGTCCGCAAGGAGAAAGGGGTGAAGACGGCACCCTGACTTCCCAGCCTTGGGGTGCTTCCGGGTTGCGCAGTGAATTTAGTTGGGATGGTCCAAAAAAGTGAGACAGAAGGGGGAAGAGGGAGGCGTGTGGAATTGGGGGCTCAAAGCCAGCCCCCTGCAGGAGGCTGCGCTCTGCCCCTTCAGAGTCCAGTGCAGAGGGTGTCAGGGTCCCTTCCCCTCCTAGAGATCAACAGGAAAAGGGAGGTCTTTCCTGCTTTGAGAAACAAGGTGTGGTGACCTGCTCCTGCTAGGCTCCCCACAATCCTGTCTGAAGGATTCTTCTCGTTTTTTACGTTAGACGTAACCCCAGTGAAAATTAGACGGCTGCTAACCTCTGGCCACTCGCCTGGTGCAGTGTGCCGGCCAGGAGGGCTCCGAGCCACGTCCCGGCAGCCGCAAAGCCAAACAAACGGGAACACTCCAACCTTTTAAAAAGAGCAGAACATCCTCTCTGCCGTGGCTTCCCTGGCGAATTCTGAGTCCCTAGCATAACCTGGAAACTCAGATTTTCATTGCTAAAAAAGTGTCATGCTTCCTACTAATCACGTGGCTTTTTAAAAAAAATCACCCACGCATGTCCCTCCTCTGGTGACCTTTCTGACTTGAGTTTCTGTCTTGACACCAAAGCATCCAATCAATTTGGTCAAAAGTTCAGTTGTGAAAGCGCATGTGGTGGTTTGGTCCGCCGCCGGCTGCCTGAATATGGGAGGGAGAGGCTCTGCTCCGCTCGCAGCCACCCCGGTGTCACCCCAGCCCCCGGGAGCCGGAGCACAGGCCTCGACAGGCACTGCAGGCTTCGCGGGTGCCACGAGCTGGTGGCGTCCTGGCTCTGCAGCGGCCATCTCAGCTGCTGCAGATGGCAGGTGGGGACCACGCGGTGTGCCCGTCCTCTCGACGGCTCGGCGGCATCATGAGCCAGAGGCAGGGCTGGCTCGGCGGGCACATCCATCATAGAACTCAGAGGACGCAGAGCCACCTGCCTTGGTTTTGCCTTCGGTGGCAAGCGGCTCAATCCAGCCAGGGAAAAATAAAGACAAGGAGGGTTGCTTGGATAGAAAAAGGAAACATGTCCAGGATTCAGGGTCTTGAAAAGCAGACGAGGCTGCACCCCCACCTTTTATCTCCGAGTCACCAGCACCACGGCTAGGTCACCCCTGTCTTTCTGCCTCATGTGCACCGTCAGTCTAGACTGTGGGCTAGAATGTTCCCTCCTCTCGATGCCATCGGCAGCCAGGTACGTGGGGGAGGCAGGAAGGGGCAGTGCCCCCGGCTGCCGGCCCTCGTCAGGGGTGTTGGCCCGAAGCAGGGCATGGCAGGGCTCCCCCAGATGTGTCTCCTCATCATTGTGACTTCTTTTTCCTCTGGGATCCAGGCAGTGCTCCCCCAGATGCTCTCAGCCCTCCAAAGCCACGCAGCCTTGAGCCTTCATTTCCAGAACCTTCAAAGTGTGTTTTCAGCCGTCTGCCACATACCCAGAACTTCGGGATGGGGGCTGGTCAAGAACTGGTGGCTTCGATTTATCAGTTGTCCTAGTAAGCAGACCCCCATGGGTCTTCCTAGACCAGTCAGGGTCACGTTTCTGAGAGGAGGCGTGGCGGCTGGGCGATCTCACAGGACCGTCAGCCACAGGGAGGAAGGTTTCAGCCAGGGCTCATCACCACAGATTAGTGTGGTTCTGCTGTTTGTCGCCCTGGTTTTGCCTTTTTTTTTCTGCTTTACTGTTTCGCTTTACATATTTTAGGAATTATGCATGTTTTCCCCTTGATCTCTGCTGTCTTTGGCATCCATTTTAGAAACTAAATCTTGTTGTAGAGGTCTGTTCTTTACCTGTCCTTCTTTCTTCTCTCTCTCTGTCTCTCTGTCTCTCTCTCTCTCTGTCTCTCTCCCTCTTCCTCCGTCTCTCTCTCTCTCCCTCCATGTCTCTCTCTGTCTCTCTTTCTCTCTCTCCGTCTATCTCTCTGTCTCTCTCTTTCTCTCTCCCTCTATCTCTCTCTCTCTCTCTCTCCCTCTTCCTCTGTCTCTCTCTCCCTCCATGTCTCTCTCTGTCTCTCTCTCTCTCCCTCCATGTCTCTCTCTCTCCTGTCTCCCCTCCCCCGCCTCCTCCCCCTCTTTCTTTGCCCAACCTTTCCCTCCCCACCGTGCGTGCAAACCAGTCGATCTGGTGGCATAGGCAGCGGTGCCAGGTGGAGGAAAAGACATGGACTTGCCACATTTAAGAATACACAAGGTAAATGAAAATATAAAGGTATTTTCTATCAAGATGAAAAAATTATATTCCTGGGGAATCCTACTAACCAGTCCTCCACTCCCCACCAACATTTTGCACTCATGTCCCTTCATTGAAATAACATCTTTGGAATCATGACCAATGAATTCATAGAAAGCTGTAAGAACTCATTTCTAAGGCTGAAGACTTTAACTTCCCTTTCTCTGGGGCGCCCCCCCCACCTGCACCCCAGGTCTGGGTTATGATAGGAACTTAGGATCAGTTGGGTTTTTCTAGCCTCCGGGATGCTCTTCATGGTTCTGAGTAAACAGAATGCCATTCAGCTTGCAGATTCGATGTCTTTGGGTCCCAAATAAGTTTGTTTGTTTTTTTTTTCTTTTTTCTTTTTTTTAATTGACACTCTTTGGAAGCTGCAGGGAGTCCAATATATATATATATTTTTTAATCCTGGTATTCAGAAGGTATAGACGATCTTTTCAGAATAAGGAAGCAAAAGCCCAATCTTGCCGGAAGACGGGGACCCAGAGCCTTTGTGTGGTGGAATAGACCGAGGAAAGCTTCGCCGAGGGTTGTTTCGGCCTGTTAGGCTGGCCCAGAGGAAAAAACCTTTCACTGACAACGCGCAGCCCAGCTTCCTCTGGACGCAGGGTGGTCTGTCCAGGCTGGCCTTTGCCATTTCGGGGTTGTCCTTCCAGCAGGCTGACATCACCCCTGGGCTCCCAAGGTGCAAGCTGGGGCCCCACTCGCCATCCTCACTGTTGCCGAGTTCCCTGGGAAATCAGCTACCGCTGCGGGTAACCTCCGAGTTCTCCACCAGGCTGGACCCGGGGACTCAGGGGAATCTGCGTCCTGTGGCCCCCATCTCCCGAGGGGCTCTTGCTTATGCGAAGGGCCAGTGTTCTAGAGTCTGTGTTTCTTGGTGTTGGGTCCCTGCCACCCTGCCACAAAAATGGGTATAGTTAGTGTGTTACCGGTTAGACCCTGCATCTCTGACTTTGTGCCCCTTCTTCTAATAGACTGATTTTGGTGACACAGTTCCTCAAGTCCCAGGCTTGCTTCCACCGCCGATCATAGCACAGGACCCGTGTGCTTTCAAACCCAGATGGTTTGGTCCTGATGGGATCCTCAGCAGGCGCTATCTCACTTCCACCTTCCGAAGTCTGTCCTCGTTTTCTCGTTTTACATTCCCGGAGCAGTGGTTCCATTCCCCTCACAGCTGGGTTGTGTTGAAACTTGCGGACACGCACTCTTCCCTCTGTGGCAGAGAGAGGGTCCTTTCCTGGCCCGCTGGCCGGCGGGTCTCCAGCCACCAGTCGGGGGAGGCCTCTCAGTTTCGGCCAAGCTGGGCAGAAGCTGACTACGCTGTCATTTGAGGCAGTGTCCAAAGTTCAGCCCTCAGGGTCGTGGCTGTAGCATTATTTCAGCAGGAACGGGTCAGCATTGCAGGTTCCCTAGAAAAGAAATCATTCATGGCTGCTCCTTGACGGAACTCACGGCAGAGAGGGGGCACGGGGGAGGGCCCATGCAGCATTTGCGTGGCTAGCAGAGAGCATGCTTTTCCAGTTCTTGAAAAAGGCCATGTTTTAGAGGCCCCGGGGGGAGGGGAGAGACAGGAGTGACCCTCCTGCTCCCACAGCTGGGCAGATGGGAGGTCAGCTTACCTTTACCCGGCGTTTGGACTTTTCCAGGGTAGAGCGTCCGTGCCTCCCCTGTCTGGTAGCTGAAATGAGCCTGCCCTTCTTGGTGGTCTTAATTCATAATTAAGTGCTAGGAAAATAAAGCTCACCGGTGATCAGATCTCACTTTGCCCAAAGCAACCCATGTGCGTTTCTAATCCGGCCTTCCAGGAGCTGCGTCCTGTCCTGTCCCTGTCCTGTCCCCAGGCGGGGAGGTGGGGGGAGGGGGGCTTCCTTGTGGCTGGGGCTCCATTTTTTCAGTATAATTAGCACAAAAGGAGTTGTCAGTCTGAGAAGGTAGTAGAGACTAAAGCCACCTGCGAGGCAGGAATGTTGGAGAAATAGGGTAGAGGCAGCTCTCCCAGTGCTGGGCAGACAGAGACCCTGGTCGTGGCTGTGGGTGGAGCCGTGGTGGGCAGCTCCCAAAACACCTTTTCATTATGGGCACCCCCAGGCTGGTTGCAAATGCTGGATGCCGAGGCTGAGTCAGGCCCCCCTCCCCGTGCCCCCTTCATAACTTCCGGGGGTCACCGCCTTGCTGTGGGCCTGGGAAAGAGGGGGCACAGCCTCCAGGCTCCCCAGACTGCTGACCAAATGCAAGCTCCTTGGCTGTGGGGGGTTGGGGGGTGGGTTTGTGGGGGCTGGTGCAGCTGCGCCCAGAGGAGGGGACTCCCTCCTTCTCATCTGGGAGGGGTGGTGTCTGTGCTGTCTGTGCCCCACTTTGTTCTCAAAATAAAAACCCAGGGAAAGAGGTGGAGCGAAACTGTAATTGCACATTTTTCCTTCTGTTTCAGTTTAAACATGAGTGTGTGGGCAAACACACAAGAGAAAGATGAAAAGGCACCTACATTTCTAGGTGGAGATAATGGGTGACTAGGTCACAGGCATTGCTTAATTTAGGGCTCACCAGCAGTAGAGGACGGGGCCCCAGAGGAGGGCTTTGGGCCCGTGAGGCAGGACACCCAGAGGCCCCTGGGCCTCCGCTGTCCCAAACTGAGGCTCAGTAACTAATTGCAGGGCTGTTTGAAAACGATCAGCCTCATTTCGACGATTGGCAAATAAAGTGCAGACCTAAGATGTCACACTGTTACTTACAGTTGTCACGTCGGTGGCCACAGTGACACACAGCAGCGTTTAGCTCCAAGGAAACATATTATCCATTAATCCAGAGGGTTCAACTTTCAACTCCTAAGTATATGGGGCTACATCTGAGGTGAAAATATTTAAAATAAGAGTGATGAAGGAACTTCTCTTACTCTAGGGATCTCAGTAGCACTTCCATTGTTTCTCGGTTTAAGTCAACGTGCTCTTGTTTTTTATCTGTTGCAAATGTCAGATAGATCAAAATGTCATTTTAGATGAGGCACCTGGTAAACGAGAAGCTAGCTGATTGGACCCTATTTTTAACTAGTCCTCCCTGTCATTAACTAGTCCTCCCGCTTACTGACTAGTCCTCCCCATCCTGGGTGAGTTTCCATCGTCAAGGCCAACTTCAAAGTTTCAAGCAACCGGCTTTCCCATTACCTTGGGCCTCATGGCATCCCCGCCCAGGGAAGTGAAGGGCATTTCAGCTCAGGAAAGTTAGCTTTCCCACTGGCGAGTGCCAGCTCGTAGATCGTTCTCCACCCGGCTGCGTCTCCAGGAGGCGATGTCCATGGTCTATGGTTGAGGTCCCAGTTCTCCTCACCCAAACGGGCGTCAGGAATCTTCAAGCTGAACACGTGCACCGGACCATTTAGGGTTACATTTGAAAGTACAGAGTGGTGCCCCCATCTCTTTCTGTCTGTGCCTCTCCCCGTTTCGGGTAGGAGCTGGCTTTGTTAACAGACCCCTCGCACGCACCCTGGGGCTCCTGGGGTGCTGCGGGAAAGACGTTCTGGGCGCTGGGTGTGACAGTGAGCCAGACCTCAGGAAAGGTGCCACGGTTTTAAGTAGGTGCCTGAGCGGCATCGCAAAGCCCACTGGCTCGAGAAATCAGTCCAAACGCATGGACCAATGTGCCCCTAGACTCTGACTGGATTCGAGTATATTCTGCATGAAAAACAAATCATTTTGAAATTGGCCAGCGGACACGAAAGAGGGAAGTTTCCGACGGTCAGCTTGGATACTCCTTGAAATGAACTGTGACTCACGTGAATATCGTGTGCCGATGTCTGGTGCGCTGGCGAGTGATCTGGGGTTGAAGTTACTAACGAGTGACAGTGACAAGAAAAAAGTGTCCTAGGTAATTGGGCTCTTCGATTTTTAAGAACTTCTATGGTAGTTGAGTCATAGAACTTCCTTACCAGGGATTAACTAGGACTGGAAGAAGCTCTTACAGGCCCTGCTATCACTACCTAGAGGGGCCAGGCTTCAGGTCGAGTTCATTTGCAACAACAATTTGTCCTTCTGCTTAGTTTCAGCGCAGAACGCATAAAGGCATACTATTATTTTCACCTTGCAAGCAGGAGTTTCTATGTATTGTTTCCTAGGCCATTAAGTTGACAGCATAACTATCTTTCCTCTGGGCTCTTGGAAAACTGTCTTTTCTCTGGGCTTTTACAGTGATCCCCAACTAACAAAGGGCCAGGTGGAACACTCGTGTCCCCAAACTGAGTGACACAGTTAAATGGGGCCATATTTTCAGGATACTAAGCTGTAGCAAGTCTGTTGCTTCGAAAGGCAGACGAGACATTCTTATTCACACAGGAAGATGCACAGAGCTTAGGGACACTTAGGTCCACCCATAAGCACAGAGGTTACAGACCACAGATTTCAAACCCTTCTTGTCAAAATGGAAAGAAAGGTTGCTCAACTATGCTTTCGTGTGGCGCATGACACCCTCTGTTTAACCAAGCTGTATCTTTGCATGACCCTGTGTTCTAGGTTAGAGGTGTCTTGATATCCCACCTTGCTGGCTTTGGATGGAGCCAGTCACCTGAGCCCGGGACCTGACCCTCCCTGGGTTACTTCCTAACCCAGGGTTTGCTGGCCTTTTGCCCCTCTCTGGAGCCCGCGGTTTCCACAACTTCCATTTTCTCCCCGAGCCAAGTGAGAGGCCCCTTCCCTTGGAAAACTCCAGTCGGAACTGTTCCCAAGAATTATGCTAATGGATTGCTCTGCTCTCAAAGCATAAACCAGGTACTTAAAATGTTAACGACCTAGGAAAATAAATGACTAATTCATATGGAAAGGTCACACATGGTGGCCTCCCAATCTGGAAGGCTTTTTCAAAAAAAAAAAAAAAAACACACACACAAAAAAAACCAAAACATGTAAAACTGAAGGCTAGGGGAGGTCACAAACGCCAGACCGAAAGCTGTAGACAGTGTCAGCTCACCGCGCTGCTGAAGTCCAAGTCTCATCTTTCACTGTGTTGGGTGAAAACAGAAAGCAGAGCAGACCACAAACGAGCTTGTGTTTCAGGACCCAAGTGGCATCTACTTATCCGTAAACCTTCCACTGCACCTGCCTTCATGTATTTACAAAGTAAATGCTTTACTTGTCCATCGGTGGTTGGCCATAATAAAATATAGGTGAAACCTACACTTAAAAAAATGTTTTTTCAAGTTAGAAGTAGAAATGACAAAGCCTGACCTTGCTTTATACATTTCTAGGACAATAGTCCCAACTGTGCCTTGCTTGGAATAGGTATCAGTATATGACAGGGGACAGTCTCACTTGTTTGCAAGTCCTGGTGTGATATTTATCCCAAAGCGGGAGACGAGATACCCACCTTAGGGGTTCGCAGATCAGGCAGGTCCTCCTGGGGCTGCCCGCGGCCACACAGCTTCTGGCACGCGTGTGCGGAGCTGAACAAGTCACCGTCTGCCTTACCCTGAAAGGCAATGCGTTCGCCTGCTGTTTAGGAGCTGGGAGGAAGATGCTTTTGAACAAAAGGAGCAGAACACACATTTCTGGCCTGTTCTTCCTTCTTAAAAGTCTTCAGCACGCTTTAAAAATGACATCACTTGATTAAGCAAAGTCAGCCAAGGAGTTTTAATTTCGTGTATGTAGCATATCTGCTTAACATAAATATATACACATACATGCCCGTATCTGTTAGTATGTGTCTGTGTCTCTCTCCATGTAAAACTTGGGCCCTGCTTCCAGGTAGTTTCAGTTCTGCCTGGTAAGTGACCCTGATTCAGGCCCTCTTGAAACGACCCCTGAACCAGCGACTGGGGCCCGCTCACCCCAAGCACAGAGGGGCCTGTCAGTTCAGGACCTCTGTCTGCTTTCCTTAGGTGAAGTGTCCACCCAGGCGAAGTTCCTTTGCGCCGTTTTCAAAAGAAGGTGCATTTCTAAGAGAGAGCGGCCGTCACCCACAGTGAGCCAAAGCCCTGGCTTCCTTCGGAGGAGGGTGGGGGAGGTCAAGAGCAGCCATTTTCCTCCCTGAGGAGAGGGTCAGAGGTCGCCTTCCTCTTGCTGAGGCAGCAGCCCAGGGACTGAGGGTCCGGGCCCAGCGTCTGCTTCCTGTTGGGAATTCCAAGTGTTCTTTGCTGACTTTGAATGCCCTCTGTTGTTCGTTCGGAGTTATTAAAAAGAACCCTTGTGGAATTGGAGTAGAGGAGTCTCCGAGGGAGGCCAAGAAAAATAAGATGTGACATCTTCATCTGTCACACCTTTTCTCACTCTGAGTGGAGCAAACCTGGGGCAAGGGGACTCCAGTGCCCCTGCTGAGTGGTTAGCGGTGTGTCTATTTCAAAGACATCTCACAAGTTCAAGGACGCTTTGTCCAGGGCTTGAGAGAGTCTCAACCAGTCAGCCCACACCTCTGGGGACTGGTAGGTGTGTGTGCAGTGACAGGTAGCCTGCCTGCCTGCCTTTCCCCCCAAACATCCGAAATTTTACTGACTGCTTAGAAGTCAAGGAGAATGAAAAACTCCATGATGACTCTGTCCGTGGGACAGACAGGTCAGGGAGGCCTGTTACCCAACGGGTGGCGGCCGTGTCTTGGCCTAGTCCCCTGGCTGCTCCGGCTCACCTGGGCGCAGGTGGGCCCGACATGTACTGATGAATGAGTGAATGCGCTGTATGGAGCAGACGCTCAACCACGGTCCCGGGCAAGTGAGGGGCGGCGCGGTGCTGGGACACGCGGCCTCTGGTCTGAACGCTGCGCTCTCAACTGCACCCTAGTGCGGCCAAGCCAGGGCCGGGGTGCCTAAGAGCTGTGGAACCATCCTCAGACAATGTCGTGTTCAATAAACTGCCTTTCCCTCTATTTCAGACACAGCCCCTTCCCCGCGGCTCCCAGGCCCACCAGGATAACCGGGCTGCCCGCCGGCGCACCAACTCCGCAGCCCTGGCCACATGGCGGGCCCTGGCGCTGGCGCCGGCCGCCCACTTCTCCAAGCGATGCTAGTTTTGCGTGCACAGGGCACCTCTTCGGCTCTGAACCCGTCCTGGGCCTCGTGGTTGGTGAGGCTCGCGGACGCCTGCCGACGCCTGCCGACGCCTGCCGACGGCTGCCGACACCTGCCGACACCTACCTCGCGGGCACGCGCGCCGGGAGGGCGGGGTGGGCGGTGGCCCCGCGTGCGGGCCGGGAAGCTGGAGGTAAGCGGCGCGCGGCTGGGCGAGCGCCGCGTCGCACACTTTGCACGCCGCCCAGGGCTACACCACTCACCGAAAATTGGGAGGCAAGTCCGGGAGGCGGGGTCCGGCGCCCACCGGCTGCGGCGCCCCCGCGCCCCACACAGCGGCGCCCCCCGCGCCCCCGGCCCCCTCCCGCGCCGACCCCACCATGGCACGCACCCCCGGGGTGCGCGGCGGCCCACTCCGGCGCGTCCTCGGCCGGCCGATTTTTCGGCTTCCCCTTCGCTTTATAGGGGCCGCCGCTGTGGGCCCGTCCTCTGAAGAGGCTGGGGCGTCATCGGGCTGCTTAGGAGCGCTGGTCTTCGGCGGGGACACTCAGTCGCGTCGGCACCGCGGAGCGGGCTGCGGCAGGTGGCTGGCCCGGCGGTGCTGGCCGGCCGGCTCGCTCGCTCTCCGGTCGGGCTGCGGCGCCGGCTGCAGGAAGCCGGTCCCAGCGCGGGGCGGCAGGCAGCGGCACTGCCTTGCGTGTGAGTGCACCTCACTCACATGTAAGTCCGGCTGCACCGTGGCCTCCCGCGGAAGTGCGAGTCGCCCGGCGCGGGCAAGAGCCACCGGGGCCGGCACAGGGCAGGGGCGCCCCGGCTGGCGCCGCTGCCTTGCCCCGCACCTCCCGGGCACCCCCAATTCTCTCTCCTCTTTTCTCCTCTCCATTGGCGCGCCCAAGAGCCAAAGCGAGGAGCGCCTGAGGGTAACGGCAAACGCGTGCCATCGTGCCTTTGCACTTTTCTTTTTTGAGTTGTTTGACATTTCTTGGTGCTTTTTGGTTTCTCGCTGTTGTTGGGTGCTTTTTGGTTTGTTCTCACCCCTTTTTCGTTTGCTCATCCTTTTTGGCGCTAACTTCTAGGCAGCCAGCCCAGCAGCCCGAAGTCCCGGCAGCTGCGCTCCGCGGCCCGAGGACAGCGCGGCGGGCATCGCCGCCGAGGCCCCCGACACGGGGCGCACAGGGGCCGGGCAGCCCGAGGCCGGGGGCAAGCAGGGCACCCGGGCCAGGCGCGAGCCGGGCACCGCGACTTGGCCGAGCCAGCATGCTGAAGATGGCCCTGAAGATCAAAGCCCGGGCAGCCGGGGAGAGAGAGAAGACGGCGGCGGCGGCTGCCGCCGAGGTGCCTGCCGAAGCTGCAGCGGCGGCTGCGGCGCTGGCCGAGCAGAAAGAGCCGCTCGCCACGCGGAAGCCCGCGGACACCGAGAAGACCTCGAAGACGCCGAAGAGCGCGGCGCGCGGAGCGCCCGAGAAGCTGCCGACCGAAAAGGAGCGGAGGAAAGCGGAGAAGCAGCTGCTGGAGCAGAGAAGAAAGGAGGAGAAGAAGAAGGAGAAGGAGAGGAAGAAGTTGGAGAAGATGCTGCTGCAGCAGCAGAAGAAGAAGACGAAGACGGTGCCCGATGCCCAGGAGGCGGCCGGCGGGCTGGAGGGCGCCGCCGCCGCCACCGCCAACGAGGGCGCCGCCGAGGGCGCCGCGGAGGGCGCCGGCGGGGTCGGCGAGGGCGCCGGCGCCGGGGGCACGAGTAGGGTCTGGGCCGAGTGGGACACGGACTCGGGCGACGAGGACGACGCCTACTACACGGCGCCGCGCGTGGCGGGCATCGTGTGGCGGCCCGGGCCGCTGAAGGCCGGCGCGCCCAGCGCCCAGCAGCCCCTCGTGGCGTTCCTGGCGTTCTCGGTGCGCAGCCCCTCGTGGGTGCTCAACTTCCTCCTGCAGAAGCGCACGGAGGAGGAGGGCCGCGGCTGCGGCTTCGTGTTCGGGGCGACCTGCTGCTTCCGAGTGTTCCTCGGCTGCGCCTTCTTCTCCTACTTGAGTGGCCGCGCCAAGCGCAGGGGCCGCGGGCGCCCGGGGGCCAGCGCTGCCTTCGGCTCGGGCCCCGGTGCCCGGGGGCGCCGGGGGCGCGACGAGCGGCTCATCTAGCCAGACCCCGCCCGCCCCCGTCCCCGCCGCCGCCAGACGCCACCATCGCTGTGCAGTGGGTTTTATTGAGTACTTGTGTGTGTGTGGACACATTTTCCTTTTCGGTTGTTCTGTCCTATGGTTTGTGCTCGCCTCGCTTTTTCCACGCTCGTGCTCTCTGGCTCGCTCTGTCTCTCTCTTTTCGAAAATTTTCCTAAGTCCGGGCTCGGCTCGCGCTCCCTCCCCTTCCGCCCACCCCGGCCCCTCGGCGGCGCCCGCAGGAGGGGGGTGGGCAGCGGCCTCGGGGCCGCCGGGCGACGCGGCCCGGGGGGTGGAGCGTTGGCGTCGTGCGAGGGGTCGTCACCGGTTCGGAGACGCCCCCTCTCCCCCCGCGGCCGGCCGCTGGGGCCCGAGCCAGGGGGGTGAGGGGCGGCTCCCCGGGCCGTCCCGGCCGGGCCGGGCGCGGGCAGGGGGACCCCCCTTCCCGGGCACCCGGGGGGCGCCTCCCGCCGCAGCTCCAGCCCTCCCGCCGCCGCCGCGGCCGCTCCTCATCCCTCCTCCTCCTCCTCCTCCTCCCCCCCGCGCCGCCGCCGCCGCCTCCTCCCCCCGCCTCCCCCCGCCCGCCGCGGCGCTTTTGGGTCGGGGCGGCGGCGGGGCCCGGGCCGAGGCAATAAGAGCGGCGGCGGCGGCAGCGGCGGCAGCAGCTCCCGCAGCTCCTGCTCTCGTCCGCCTCTCCCGGCGGCGCTAGCAGCCCCCTCGGCTCCGGCTCGAGGGGCGGGGAGCTGCGCGCTCCCCTGGTCCGACCGCCAGCGCCCTCCCCGCGCGCCCCGCAGTCCGCCCCGCGCTCCTCCCCGAGGAGCCGCCCGCCCGCCCGCCCGGCGCTGCCGGCCTCGGCCTGAGGCCGCCCGCCCGCCCGGCCCCGCCGCCGCCGCCGCCGCAGCCCCGGCCGCGCCCCGCGCCCGCCGCCGCCCGGCCCCGCCGCCATGGGCTGCCTCGGGAACAGCAAGACCGAGGACCAGCGCAACGAGGAGAAGGCGCAGCGCGAGGCCAACAAGAAGATCGAGAAGCAGCTGCAGAAGGACAAGCAGGTCTACCGCGCCACGCACCGCCTGCTGCTGCTGGGTAAGGCGGCGGCGCCGCGGCCGGGAGCCCTCGGGGCGCCCCGCAGCCGCCCCCCGCCCCGCGCGCGCCCGCCGCCGCCCCGCGCCGCCGCCGGGCTGTCTGGGGGGCGAGGCCGGAAGGGGCCCGGGGCGCAGATGCCGCCGCGGCGGCGGGGGGCGGAGGGCGGCGGGCGGGCGGGGGCGAGGGCGCGGACCCTCCCCGGACCCTCCCCGGACCCTCCCGGGCCGCCGCCGCCGCCCGCTCCGCTCCTCGAGGCCTAGCGACGCCGGGCCGGGTGCGTGGGGGGTCCCGCGGGACTCGGGCGCTGCGACAAAAGCGCCTCTGGGACAGGAAGTGGGGCGGCGGGCCCTGGGAGGGGACCCGCCTCCGTGGGGTGTGCGCGGGCCGGCGGCCGGGCGGCCGGGAGCGGCCGCGGGGCGCCCAGGGGCCTAGCGGCCGGAGGCTCGGAGGCGGCTCGAGACGGCGGCGGCGGCGCGCGGGGGGCGGTGACATCAGCCCCTCGGAGGCTCGGCGAGCAAAGGTGGCGCGGGGGGCGGGCGGCCGGGCGCCGGGCGGCGCGTTCCGGCCGCGCGAGCAGACGTGTCCCGAGCCCCGCGGCCGGGCAGGAGGAGGCCGAGTCCAGGCGGACCCCCCCAGCCAGGAAAATGGAGTTAGTACGCGGAGTGCCCCGCGAAGCCAAATGACACGTCATTTCTACAGTGTGACCTTATTTTCCCCTTCCAGACGTGCAGGCTTCTCGAGCAGCGCAGAAGAGAATTAATTGTAGGAACTGACCCCTCTCGCGCAGCCGGCCCCCCCCCCCCCAAACCGTTAACAGACACAGCTTTCCTGTTAGTCGCTGACATGGAGAGCGCTTTGTGAAAAAAGGAAAAAAAGCCATTCACAAATCACAACTGAAAAATGACATTTGTCTGTAAATGGCTCCTTGGTCTGAAATGGCGTTTTGTGTTTCTTTTTGTCCTTTTCAGTGGAGGGGGAACTTAGAACATTTTAAGGAGAAGACCTCTTTTCCAGGTGGAAGGAGATGAGAAGATATTAATTAGTTGTTAAGTGACATTAGTTGGTTGGTTTGGGGTTGCCTCTTTTGATTGCGGTTTTTCCTCTTCGGCCGAAAGAAAAAGAAAAAAGGAAAAAAAAAAAAAAGGCCGGGGGTGGGGGTTAACTCTAAGGAGATGGCCTTTCCTCTTTCTTTCTTTTTTTTTTTCTTTAAGGTGCTCTTTTGGGGAAAAATAAAAATAAAATATGCCCAAAGAAGCATGAGAGAAACTGTCAAACTGGCCAGAAGACTCACACAAGCATTGATTGGTGTGGAAGTTTTCCACTTCCTTGGTAGTGTGGCCATCTGAGTTAATTTGTGAATTTGCAAGGTTAAGACCTAGTTCATGGTCACGTTTCAGCAAAACAGCCTGATACATGAAGAGTGAAAACGTAAAAGGTTGGCTTTTCTTTGTGGTACTGTTTGGTTGGCTCTTTCTGGATGGGTCACGTCTTTGTTCTCCTGGGTTCGGATTTATATAAAGTAGAACATTATTAATGAAGTGAAAGTTTAAGTGTTTTTGGTGTTTATGCATTTTAAGTATTTCAATAGTACATATGTGGAGGTCTTGTCTAAAACTTCTCTAAAGGTAAAATCATGCTATCTGTATTCACATTCATATCACTTGATTTCAAAGTATAAGTGTGGAAAAGTCTAGAACCTTCCCGGGGAACACTGCTATCTTACTATCCGAATATTAATTTAAAACAAGTGTGACGCTGATGTATCTTAAATTTCTGACACCTTTAATGATCACAGAGTCTCCGCTTAACTCTGAACACACACCTGCACCCTGGGGTTGGCCTTCCCCAGGTGTCCCTGTCTATGTGGCTACAATTTATCAAGATTTCTTGATAGTCCCTGGCTTAGGAGTCTGCAGGCCACGCCAGTGACACACGTTTTGCATTTTTAAATGGTGATCTTCACCATTTAATGCCTCTACCACCCAAAAGAGGAAACTGATTTCCCCAGCTACTCTTTTTAATCCACCTTAATGACATAAAAATTAATTACACTTCCACCCATAGATCTTGCAGTAAAGTTTTCAGCCCAGTTCTCACCTGACGAAACTGAGGCACAGATCTGTGTGTGCCTGTAAAAGAGGAGTTAACACATTTGAACACTTGAAATATTGGGAGATTGTGCTGAATCTTGGTTCCCTACCTGGAAGCTCTTCATAGTGCCTTTAATATTTTAATTTGGGAGAATCAGGCTCATTAAAACAGTGTTTGCTTTGAAATCAGTGTTTCTGTGGAAACTAATTTTAACTTTTACAGATATTGGTTATAGAATGGTGGAAAGGCAGGAGAGGAGGAATGCTTTGTTATCTGGGCCATGAAACCAAACAATACACTTAAAAGTGAAAAAGAAAGAAAACAGGGTTAAAAAACAAACCAACAGGAGGGCAAAAACTACCTGGGAATGATTTCTTGGAGAAGTGTGCATTTGCAAAAAGCAAAAGAAAGAAAAATAAAGCAATCCTCCTCAGCTTGGTGAAAATGTGTTTCTCCTCCAAAATATCTTTTTACAAATGAAAGGTGATTTAAAATGGAGGCACGTGCCCCTTTTTAACTCTTCGTTGGGAAGGACATGGGATCTTTGAAAACTCGGGTTTCCAGGAATGGTTGTCCGTTTGAAGCCTTGCAATGGCTGCTGTCTGGCCTGTGGTGGATCTCAAGCACTGTGCTGGATGTCCCGGTGTGTTTCGAGAGATGACAGAAAACTGATGGGCTTCCATTTTCCCCTGCAGCATGGTGGTTGTGTCCAGACGCTGTGTCTCGAGACACAGCCTGCAGGGGTGAGAGAGGGGTGAGGGGTGCGGGGCGCGTACCCAGCGGCCCCAGGGTAGTGAAGCCCGCATGGAAGTCACCGCCTTGTGAAAAGGTTGCCGCGACGGCCGCCCAGCTGTGCAGACTGAGGTGCTGGGCATTGTGAATCCTGGGTGTTTTAACCACGAAACAGCTGGCAAACAATG